>OZ035884.1:23395184-23659592 GCA_964034835.1 Muscina levida | reverse complement strand
CATTCGAAAAACTTTTTGAGTATTTCCGTCGTTTATCTGTCTAAGCAGTAAGGCATTCTATAGATTGACTAGGACAGCTACACTATTCAAGCTGCATGTAAAACTTTAACTTAACAAATACTTACTAAATTTTGTTTTAATGAAATTCTGCAATTCCACATAATTTGAGTTCGTTGCTGATGGCTTTAGCAACTGCAGTTTTTCCTTACCACATTTTACACGGGCCTCCTTCCATTTAGTCTTAGCAAAAAAAAAACAGACAAAAATTATTTCAAATATTTCTACAAAATTGCAAGGAATTCATACCTCTGGCTCTACATTAATTTGATAGAGGGTACGATTTACTTGCAGCCATTTTCGATCTGCATATTCAATTTCTTGGCTGGATACTGGCACTTTTGTAGTAAAATTACTAATGCTAGTATTGCTAGATATATGAACGCCTTCATTGTGGATTTGTTACTGACTGGTGACTATAATATTAGGATAAGTCGAAAATCGGTTGATGTCTCATGACTATTCAAAGTTGTGGTTTTCTATATTTACATGACAGTTATTAGTAATATGGACAGTATTACCCATATAAAATGACCAACGAGGCACAGTGGTATATAATTAGAGAAGAAGGAGTTACTATTTTTAAAATTCTTACCACAAACGTGTCAGGCGATTGCGGTTATATTGTAGCGAAACTAGTCAATATTAAAAAGAAAACAATTTCGCTTTAATTATATACTTTGTTTTGTATATTTTCAGGCGGCACTTTATCTAAAGCAAAATAATTAACAGCAACTTAAGAAAAATTGTCATTAATTATCCTATCCTCAAGTACTAAAGTGCCTTCGCACTTGTGTTTTCCTATAAAAAAAAATCTCAAATTTTATTTCCAAAAATAGTTCACTTTGCCATATCTTAAAACTCCTCAAAATCCTTATATACGAAGCAACCAACCCGTTTTTAATACAATTCTAGTACAAACACAATAATTCACTACCTACCGTCAAAATACCGTTGTATAAAACTTTTAAAGCATTATCTTGTATACGTTGACGAAAAAAGGGAAAATACATTTAAATCACTGAATCATGTCGGCAGTACAATCAAATTTTTATGATTCTACAGAACACAGCAACAGTTTATATCCTGCAAACAAACCCAAGAACTTTTTAACACAATGACCTATAAAATGGTGTGAAAAGGGAAAGAAACTCTTTTGTTAACAACAAATGTTCTTACTAATTTTGTGTAAATGGGGTCCTCGACGTTTAATTACACATGAAAAATCTCACTTTTAAGGCAGAGAATTCTTTATGGTGCCGATCTACAATGTGGCTACAATTTATGTGTAATAAAAATGGGTAATTAAAAAATTGAATTTTTTTTAATAACAAATGCATATGTGTGGAATTATAACAAAACATGTAACGAAAAAACAAATTGCCACAGAACAACTTAAAACTAAAAGTGAAACAGATCAAGTGAATGATTGACCATTAAACCGGTGTTAAATGCGCTAAAGCGCATGCGCACTATGGATAACCAGATGGGCGGTCAGGCGGTCGTACAGACGGACACCTATGAATTGAGTATTATTATACTTGTATAAATTTTGCCATAACTTTACTATGGCAGGGTTAGTCATACTCTTAAAGCTTACCATACCATGTATGGTTCGACACATTTATGAGGTAACCACAGATCAAAGAACAATGCAAACAGCAATTTAGGAAATATTTATTAAAGAAAAGTCTTTAAAACTCAGTATAAATAAAAAAATATGAAAATATTCAAATAAATACAGTCAGTCGTAAGGTTGAAACTATCGTGTATTGAACTTATGAAAATTCAATATAACCACAGCATGAATAATGCCAAAGGGTGTTATTGCAGTGGTTAGTTTTGTAAAAAAGTTGAAATTTTCCTACAATTGCAGCACAATAGAATTTCAAAAACTGTATCTGTTTATTGTGATTAACAAGATGAGTATCAAAATCCGGCATAAATTTTTGAAAAATTATTATCACCTGTTTGAAAATATACTATACAAAACTATATTTCCGTCCAACAAAAAAACTACTACTACTAATAACTACTTTGTATTTTCGTTGGTATCCTGCCAAAAGGTCCTAAATCTACTTTTTGTGTTTCTAAGTTATTGATGATTTAAAGTTTATGGCCGCTTGTGTTTTGTACATAAAATGAAATTAGACCTTTTTACAGGACACCGACGGCTTGTTTGGTCTTGCACCAAATGAGCGATATATACTTACCTAGTAATATGACACTTCTTTGCAATCCTATGGGATTCGATCTTCTGCGCCTCTTCTCCAGTAAGTCACACCTATTTCTGCAAGGTTCTTAATAACCTGGCCTTCCCCATCGAGTTCATTGTCGAAGACTATTCGAGCTGGCCATTTTCGTCCATGCTTACAACATGACCCAGCTAACGCAACCGCTGCACCTTAATGCTTCTGACCACTTCGATGCCAGTTTACAGCTCATGATGCTCGATACTCTCCGTTAACGATGATGGGTCCATATAATATTCGTAGTATTTTTCTCTCGAATACTGCCAGAACCGATTCATCCGCTTGTGTCATAACTCAGGATTCTGAAACATATATCAATACAAGTAGAACCAGTATCTGGTATTCCCGGATTTTTGTTCGCCGAGAGAGGGCTCTGTCATTTTATCGCTTGCTTAGTCCATAGTGGCATTTTTTAGCAGGCAGGATTCTTCTCCGGATTTCGAGGCTGGCATTATTTGTTTTGCAGTTTCCCAAACGAGTATATTCTTTGTTCGTTGAAAATAATTACTTCGTTTTGTCCTTGTTCCCCGTTAGGCCCATTTTCGCTGATTCCTTCTGAATACCTGAGAAGGCCGCAGTCACATCCCGCAGTTTTCGACCGATGATGTCTACGTCATCAGCGTACGCGAGTAGCATGTTGCTTTTGTTGAATATAGTGCCACTCGTGTTTACTGCAGCTTTTCTCAATATCATCTCCATCACAATGTTAAAGAGATCGAACGATAGGCCGTCGCCTTGTTTTAGGCCTCGTCTGGTATCGAATGGCTCCGTAAGGTCCTTGCCAATCTTCACTGAAGACTTCGTGTCAGTCAGCGTCATTCCGCAAAGACGTATCAGCTTCGCTGGAATACCAAACTCAGCCATGGCTTCAAGTAATTTCTGCCGTATCGGGCTGTCGAAGGCAGCTTTATAGTCGACAAAAAGATGGTACGTGTCGATCTGTTTCTCTTGGGTCTTTTCCAGGATTTGCCGAAGTGTGAAAATCTGGTCAGTTGTTGATTTTCCAGGTCTAAAGCCACACTGATAAGGCCCGATCAGGTTGGATAACACTAGGTTTAGTCTTTCACATAGTACACTCGACAGGACCTTATATGCGATGGGTAAAAGGCTGATCCCGCGGTAGTTGGAGCACACACTTGGATCACCTTTTTTCAGCACGGGACATAACACGCTTAGATTCCAATCATCTTGCATGTACTCTTTAAGCCAAACCGTGCGCAGGAGCTGGTGCATGCTCGTTATCAGCTGCTTTGTTGTTTTTCAGCCGCGATATTGCTCTTCTTACCTCGGCTTGACTTGGTGGTGGGCAATCTAAGCCATCGTCGACAATTGGCGTGATAACTTCACGTGGGCTGCCTTCTGGAACCAGCAGTTGCTGGAAGTGTTCTCTCCATATGTGCAGCACACTCTGCGTATCCTTGACCAGATTTCCATCACTGTCTTTACAGGTGGGGAGGCCATTACCGTATCCATTTGCTCTTACTTTCTGTTAAAATTTTCGGGCCTCACCTCTATCCCTGTATCGCTCTATATCCTCGTTCTCCCGTTCCTTCATCTGACGTTTTTTTTCGCCTAAATAGCTGTCTCGCCCGATTTGCTTTCTCCTTATGCCGTTCCCTAACAGCACGGGTTACAATTGGCTGTAGCGTTGCCCTATAAGCAGCATCCTGTTCCTCAGACGCTTTGCGACATTCTTCATCGTACCAGGATTCGTCTGAGCGCCGCTTTTCATATCCTAGCACGGTTGCCATGGAATGCGCAATATGCTGCCACTGTATATCGGGAACGTCAGAAGTAGAGGTGTTGTGTCGTAAAAGTTGGGAGAGCTGGTTGGAGTAGGCAGTAGCTATCTCTGGGGTTTGCAGCTTCGCGATGTCCAGTTTTCTTTGTGTTTGGTTACGTGCGTTTTTCGCTCTGCTCAATCTTGTGCGAACCTTGCTGCAACCAGGTAATGATCCGAGCCAATGTTAGCACCACGGATCACACGCACGTCCATGACACTAGAAGTATGGCTTCCATCAATTACCACATGATCAATTTGATTTTTGGTGCTTTTTATCAGGGGATAGCCAAGTTGCCTTGTGGATATCTTTGTGCTGGAATGTGGTTTCACTCACCACCATGTTTCTTCCCGTTGCGAAGCTAACGAACCTAAACCCATTGTCTGACGTATCGGTATTTAGACTAAATGTACCGATCGATGGACCAAGAACATCTTCCCTTCCTTTTTTACATTAAAATCTCCCAGGACAATTTTAATGTCGTGGCCAGGGCAGCCGTCGTATGTTTCCTCTAAGCGCTCGTAAAATGCATCTTTAATCTCATCGTCTTTATCTTCCGTATGGGCATGAGCATAAATTAAAGTGATGTAGAAATATTTCGCCTTGATTCGGATTGTAAGTATTTGATCACTAACAGGATTGAACCGCGAGACAATATGTCTGAGTCTCTCGCCAACTACAAATACACATCCAAATTCGTGCTTTTCCGCATGGCAGCTGTAACACTGTACGACACGATTTTTCACCCATGATCAAACTGACTAGATTCTGAAAATATAGTTCAAAAAAATATATACGTATCTCCCAGTTTTTCTAGATCAGCTCATTTAAGTTTTTTATGAGCAATTCATTTTTTTGAGCGAAGCTCCCATACAAGTATTCGATAGTGAATTCTTAATGTTCGCAGAACTCTGCGAGTTGTTAAAAGATTTTGATAAATTTTTTGGTGTTTTTCAAATGGCCAGAAGCGGGTTCTGAAGAAGCAAAATTTAAAATTTTGACAAACATTCGCATTTATAAGATTACTAGAGATAGGGATTATTCCATAGTTCAGTTTTAGATCTGTTTACTATAGGTAATTTGCATTGAAAGGTAAAACGAGACGCACACACACATAAACATTAGGTGTTTGTGTATGTGAATGTGAAGCAAGCGTGCGTAGTACTGCTTTCACAACACTCAAGCAGAGACTGACCATAGACTGACTGCTTTCAATTAAACATAGCTTTGCGTTCGTGTGAATGACCGACGGTGGCTGTGTGAAAAATACGGTTATTGCGGCCTCGCGAGGCTACGGGATGCCTATCGCTGTTTTAAAGGCTGATACTATCGGTCTGAAAACTACATGACCCATACTAAGTTACATTTTATTTAACAAATAGATATGTTATTAAAAAGTTTGAAGCGAAACAACATTTGCGGGAACAGCTAATTTTTTAATATTTCTTAAAAAGAATAACATCATAATTTTTAACAACAATTATTTTAAGTAAATTTTTTTGTGAATTTTGATCATGCAAAATAGTTTTTCTATTCTATCAATCTATGACTAAATCTAAAATTTGGTAATTGTCGGACAAAGGATTCAAGGACCTCTCTAAGATCTTGAAAATTTAAATTTCATAGTATTCATACCAAAGTCAGTATATCCATTGATTTCATCAATCTATGACTAAATCTAAAATTTGGTTAATGTCGGACAAAGGATTCAAGGACCTCTCTAAGATCTTGAAAATTTAAATTTCATAGTAGGCACACCAAAGTCGGCATATCCATTGATTCTATCAATCTATGACTACATCTTCAATGTGGTTAATATCAGACAAAGAATTCAAGGACCTCTCTTAGATCCTGAAAATTTAAATTTCATAGTAGGCAAACCAAAGTCGGCATATCCATTGATTCCATCATTCTATGACTAAATCTAAAATTTGGTCAATGTCGGACAAAGGATTCAAGGACCTCTCTTAGATCCTGAAAATTTAAATTTCATAGTAGGCATAGCAAATTCGGTATATCTATTGATTTCATCAATCTATGACTAAATCTACAGTTTGGTCAATGTCGGACAAAGGATTCAAGGACCTCTCTTAGAGTACAAAATCAAAAAAAATGACACCCAAAACGGTGATGCCGCTTTGTTCTATTGAAGATAACTCAACAATCCGCTAATTTCCGCAGCTGAAATTTACATCATATAATCTGTAAATATTGGTAAACATTTTAAAACAAATTTGGTTGTTAACTTTGATCGACTTCCCTACAAAAACTCTAAGTGAAATTTAAATCTACACACGAGTTAGTACTGAAACAGGCACCTATAATAAACTAATTTAATAAAATAGACACAGCATGCTGTGAAGTTTTTAATTCTGTTAAATAATAGTTAATACCTTTCTTTGAAATACTTAATTCTTCCATTGTTTAAGCAATCTGTATACCATTACCCTTAGGGATGAGGGTATATATCATTTGATACGACCCAAAAGTGTAACACATAGTAGGAGTCACTTTAGACCCTAGGTTTCTTTGAACGAAATTCGATTCATGACTTTTTAAGTCGTTTGAGCCATGTCCGTCTGTCTGTCTGGCTGTCCGGGAGGTTCGCACGATAACTTTCGAAAGACGCCACCAAATGTTTTGAAATTTTGCACGAGTTAATATTTTCCCACGAGTTAATATTTTTCCCGGTATTAAAAATGGGCTACATGACCACGCCACGCGGTTAGAACACGCGACTACCATGCGGGAGATCGCAGGTTTAAACCTGGCTCCAGCCATCTTAAAAGAAAAAAAAAATAAAATTGTTCTTTCATTGTCGGCTCCCCTCGAATGTCGATTCAATCGTCGTGTCTAGTAAGAGCTTCTCAAACAGTGACGTTCGCATTCGTCGATAAACAAGTAGGTGCCGTTAGTTGTGAATCTTAAAATAGAAAGCGTGTTAATTCACAACAACGCGAGAAGCTATCTCATACCTCATTTATGGGGTGCAAAGGGAAATTAAGTTTTTTTTTAAGTGTTAATGATGCTGTTTGGTTTTATTGATAGCATATTTTTCAAATCTGCAATCCGTTTTTGAATATCTTTTCCTAAAATCGACAATTGCATATCCACATTGTCCTATATTCCATTGCTTTATAGGCTTTTCAAACTTTAACTTCAACTTACTCAGAATGTGTTTTTGGCACATAGAGCACATGAATTCCCGGACGATGATATTTTCTTTATAAAACCGAACCCACTCAGTATTGCTATGCATTATTGCTATCATGCCAATTATATTACATATGTATTTTATGCACTAAATCAACCCAAAAATATTGTTAATCGTGTTGATATTGTTTCGACATTACTTTTGTTATACACAATTTGCACCCTACCCTCCCACCTTGCTAAAGCATGACAAATTCATACAACCTGACTCACTCACGTACTTGCGCTGATAAACTCGTTTCAATCGTGTTACTGTGGCCGACTTCATTGTTGCAGCATTTGCAACAATATATTGTTGTGCTACAGCAATTTCCATTTCAATTTCAACTTAAGAACACAAATCAAAATGAACGTGTGGCACGAGATCGAGCGAACACCTCTAACCACCGAACACTCAGACTGCAGCAACAACAGCAGCAGTTGGTTGTAGAACAATTACCAAGGACGTTATAGATTAAGTATTATTTATTTATATGGTTTTTGTTGTTGTTATTGCATCGTTTCGAATGTTGTTGCCATTTAAGCCACCCAAAGGTGTTAAAAAGCACTTGAGATCAATTTAGTACTCATACATACAGCACAACATCCTTGTTGCGAGGTGTTGCATGTACTCAATTAATGTTTAGTTGTGATTAAACCTCTAAGAAAACCTAATGAGTTATTAATGTTTCTGTTTTTTTTTTTTTTTAATTTAATAATTTTGTTATTATTTTATTTTTCTCAATTAGTTTTTCTTTTGTTCAACAAATAGATCATTAAATTGGAGAATTAAACAAAGGAGTTGCTGCTGTTGATGGAAAGACAGTAGCCAGCAAATTGGTGACTGATGACTGAACAATCAGTCATTGAACATGATTCATAATATTAATAACTGCAAATGCAGTTAGCAACTAAACTGACCCTATATAATTTGAAGAGTTTAACATAACTTATAGGTCTAATTTCTTGAAAATTCATTATTGAAAAACAAGACAAAATTGTTTGTTCACAACTAGAAAAAAACTGTTATATACTCTGACATATCAACTATAACTAAACATAAAAAGGTCAAAAGCACAAAAAACGGCCCAAATGCCTAAAATGTTATTCTCTTGCAACTGAATGCAACATGAATTTCATGAGGAATTTGCTCTAGTTTTATGCAGCGATAACATGAACAACTCTTAGGTGAGCCCTTAAATCATCATTAGTGCAATTTTTTCTGAGGTAAGCTAAACGATGACAATGATGGCCCAAAATAAACTCAGTCAACTATTCCCAAATGCCATCATTACCGTATTTGTTGTCTGCTACACAGTTATGGTACCGTAAAAATAACAAACACACACACACACACAAGTCAATGCATTTTAACTTTGACCTTGTTGCAAACGTTTAGGCCAAAGTCAATAAGCTGCTATGAGTACGTACTGCAACGTATTGGCAATGTTGTCAATAACGGTTTAATGTCAGCGTAGTGAGTGCAGAACAGCGCAAGAGTCAATTTTTTTCTAATTGTCAAAGTCATTGGCAAAAGGCTTAAACGTGTCTTCCACTAACTTATTAACTCTGCATAAAATTTATGTTCTTGTTAAACAGTTCGTTGTGAGTAGTTCCAACAATCGACTAATACTTTTTTGGGTAATGATGACGATGATGGTGATGACAACAAACGACGATTAGAAGTGGAAATTCAATAGAAGTTCAAGGATCTCATTTGTGATACCCCACAGCACCAACGCCACCATCATCATCATCATCGCCACCGTGATGATATGATGTGCTGGGTGGTTGTGGTGGCGGTGAGCTATGTGTAAGTCAAGCATGATGGTGGTGGGCTCTGACTTGTTGGTTCGTCGTTCGAACGTCTTTAGACCCCTAAAGGCCAAAACATGTTCAAGTGGCCTTATCGGTGACTTGGTTCGATGTGGACATAATTTTATTTCGTTATGTCATTGTTGTTGTTATTCTTCGCTAGCTATAGTGTTGTTTTTGCTATTGCTGTTATGACATGTTGAATGTTTGGCGTAGTTGTTGCTGTTGTTTTTGGTGGTTTATGGCACGAGTCTCCTGTATTCCTGTGCCAGGAACTGTGGTCACATTGAATCAATTGACGCTCATATTTTACATAATCAAATTGAAACGCTGGTTTTGCATAATGGGGCAACAACATTTAAATTGAAAGGACATAAAGGGGAATGTAGGTCGATTTGAGTTTTCTGTTCGTTTTGCACTTGGGAATAACTAGAATATCGCTGCGGAGGTACTCAAGTAGCTCACAACGTTCGAAAGAGCACATGTTCCCGGAGCAAACTTTATAACAATTTGTTTTTTGTATGGAAGCCTCTTAGGGGGTGATGATGTATGGGTGTCGGTCATGCATTTTATCCCTTTAGGAGGCACCATGGGAGCGACAGGAGCTGATACCATAAAAAAAAACTATAAAAATAAAATAAAATTATGAGGCCCACCTTAAGGGTTGGATACTGAGCGTATAGGGGTGGCAAACATATTGTGGGTCGGTCATACATTTGACTTCTCTAGGAACAGCTTTTTTGGCAGTTAGTGCGATGGGAGAAAAAATTATAAAAAAATTAATTTTGGACAGGGGCTTACTGGTGAGATGAGGTAAGGTATGTTTGGAAAAAATGTTAGGAGTGAAAAAGCAGTGAATTAGTGGGCGTCGGTCATACATTTTACACCTCTAGGGGCGACTTCGGGGTAGTTGCGGAATTTTTTGCCGATTTTTTCCCTTCCTCACAATCTTTGACCACAATGCGCAGCCATTTACCTAACTACTCCTTCCCCATTTTTTCGGCTAATGAATTTTTTTCCAGCCATACAAAATAAGGGGTGGGGGGGGGGGGGGTGGGGTGGGAGATAGAGCCGTATCCATATCTTAGAACTTATCACCTACATACAACACTGTCGCCCCTATAATGTTCATGCGGGATGTTACTGCGGCCTTTTCAAGCATTCACAAGCAGTCGGCAGTAGTAGGTCAGGTGATAAATAGGGACAAAACCCAGTTATCCGTTTCAGCGAATAAAGAGTCTACTCATTTGTCATGCTGCGTGGTTGTCACAACAATAATTTTAAGATGGTACATGATTTAACATGTCTTAGGGCTGCAGTAAATATCAAAAGACGAACATTGATCTGAAACTGCTGCTGTCATGCGCTAAGTAAGCCTTTAAATAGCAATGCCCACCGAGGATCAACACAATTTCAACTGTACCAGACATTGATCCTTCCTATCTTGTTATTCTGGTAATGCAGAATCCTTGGTAATAACACACTCGGATCATTCTATTCAGGGAATCTTTGAGAGAAAAATACTTAAAACCAGTAAGAAAGTTTTAGTCAAGAAAACCGACTTACATATACCCTCACCCTCAGTAAAACATAAAATTTTTTAGTAAATGGGCGGAGTGGTACATTTGTATAGGTGGTACCAGAAGGGGCGTGGCTAGACTTAAAGTTTTTTTCTCCAAAACTTTGGGTGTATTGATATTGCTACTCCATCTCTAAAGTGGGCGGAATGGTGCATTTGCATGGGAGGTACCAAAAGGGGAGTGGCTAGGCTTCCAAATTGGTTCTCCAAAACTTTATCCTGCTTGACCTTTACTAAAAACAGAATTTGGTCACGATCGCGTTGGATCTATTAATAATATTAATCGATTTCTAAAGTGGGCGGTACCTGATAGGTATGGGAGGTACCAGATGAGGCGTGGCTAGACTTCCAGTTTTTTCTCCAAGACTTTGTCCTGCTATAGTTTTACTAAATTTAGAATTTGGGCACGATCGCATTGGGTGTATTGAAGTTATTACTCGGTTTCTAAAGTAAGCGGAATGGTGCATTTGTATTGGAGGTACCAAAAGGGGCGTGGTTAGACTTCCAGTTTTTTCTCCAAAACTTTACTCTGTTATAGTTTTACTAAATATAGAATTTGGGAACGATCACGTTGGATGTATTGATATTATTACTTGATTTCTAAAATGGGCGGAATGGTCCATTTGTATGGGAGGTCCAGAAGGGGCGTGGACATGTAGCACATTCTCAATACCGTAAGTTGTTTTGGGGAAATATTAACTCGTGCAAAGTTTCAAAACATTTGGTTTCATCTTTCGAAAGTTATTGTGCGCACCGGACGGACAGACGGACATGGCTCAAACGACTTAAAAAGTCTTGATTCGAATTTGGTTCAAAGAAACGTAGAGTTTAAAGTGACTCCTTCTATGTTTTGCACTTTTGGGTCGTAACAAATGATATATACCCTCCTACCCGTAGGGTGAGCGGCATAATAATTGGAACCCATCACCGTTTACGAAAAACCACCGTATCATAAGCTATATAATCACATCGATGAAGTTAAGCGTGTCCAAATAAAGCAAATGCGATAACTGTAACATGATAAAATGTTCCAGCTCGAAATGTCTTCGGCAATATACTCAATAGTCGATAACACTGTTTGGCATACAAATCGGTCCCAACACTATTCACTATTCTCGGGACGCCCCTTACTTTATTTCTAGTTATCTTTCAATTAAGCAGATCAATTTACATAAGAATCAGCTGTTTTCTCGGGACTTGACTTCACCCTCCAGTTTCTGTTACTTACTTCACATTTAGTTGTGATTCAAGTAAAGCAAAAAAAAGGGGTCGTCTCGATAAAATAGTGGGTGATAATATAAAATGGGCGTCATATTCGGTTTCCGGAAGTCATTTCACATAAGAATCAGCCATTTTATAAGGGTCACGCCTTTTTTTCAGTTTCTTTTTTGTTGTTGTTATAATTCAAGAAAATCAAAGGAAGGATCCCGAAAAAACGTTACGTGATGTTGCAAAGCAGATTTAGGAGGTCATTAAACATAATCTGCCTATTCCTGCTGTAGGGGCTCAAACTTTTTTTTTCACATTTTACACTTTTTTATTTGGAATTAGTTACTCGCTTTGACAAACTACAATGTTAGGAACATTTCCATAGACATTAAGAGGGACCAAGGTCCTTAAAATAGCAAAAAAGTATAGTTTGCCTTTTGTAACGACTTCATTATAACAAACAGATTTAAAAAATGTCTCCGCCCAAAATATCAATATTAAAATCTGTATAGCTTCCCACTAATTGAATTTAAAGTGTACGCATAGGTCCCGTCAATCTCAATATCACTTCTGTTCACCTTCCACAAAAATTGTCCACCAAACAACCACTGTTCGTTGAGTTCTATGTTCGTTGCATAGCACGTCGTATCGTTTAATGCCTGCAATTGGTGGTATTTACTCAGTTGCCAAAGAATTTTTTGGCAAAACATTGTGACACACTTATATTCTTACGACGAGACTTACTTACAACCAACATCTGTATTTCTCTCTCTCTCTCACCGCTCATATGTATGTTACAGCATTTTACGTTTCACAAAGCTTATAACGGTTATGTAACATAAAGTTTTTCTGTCAAGTCATCTATGCCAAACTATGTCCGCAGACCCTAGATGGTTGCCTAGTGTGATTACCCACCGCCTGCCCTCTCTTACAGCAGCCATTTGCTGCTGTGCCATTGAAATGACTGAAATGACTTCATTTTCCATCTAATGCTACCACTTATGAAGTCATTAGACATGCTTGATCATGTTGCGAAATGTCTTCATTTCATAATTTAATCAACACAACTTCTTCTCACATGACAAATTTTATGATGGTACCTTTATGATGGTGCCCTCCCCGTTTGTACGTCTGCGAGAACACCTCCAACGACTGCTGCCTATGCGCTCGCTGCCTTGTCTTGCTTGCTGCCTTACAAGGAGGGACAATTTATGTTGGGGGCCGCACATTTGCAACGTTTTGATATTTTGTAAGATCTGGTACTTGGTCGGGATTAACTACATCGTGTAGACGAGTAGTAGGCGAGATCGTTATCCACATAGAGAGACATGACTATTTAGGAATACCATAAAACTAGGTAAACCAAGAGACGCCAGCCACTCTTTCATCAGTTGTTAACGTTGATTCCCTTAAGGAATGCATACAAACGATGTACATGGTAGATAAATCAATTTGGAGGCTAGCAGAGATTTTATGAGATGTACATATATTAGTAGATCTGTGACTTTTTATGCCGCTGCGGGTATGGTGGGTGAAACACTTACGATTTAAAGTCGTTATACTTAAAAGTAAGTATCTGAGGATATGGAGGGATATGAGGAGGTACTGCGGACGTAACCATTACTATGAAGTTTGTGAAATCTGTTTCCTCTTGGGCAAATTCATAAAGTTATTATAAAACATATGGTTATGAAATTCAAATTTAAAAAAAACTCAATTATTCTCATATGTTCCTATGTCTATTAGCGAGTATGATTAATTTGTTTTCTTTAATTTTTTTTTTTAATTATCACAATAAATATATAAAAATTAATTTCATTATATTACCAACACCGACTCTTCTTATCAATTTTCTAACTATTTAATTTATGCCATAAACGATCTTACTTCTAATACACCATTGATGTCCAGTAACAACACATCAAAGGACCTCCCACAACTATCTCGCCTTTTGGCCATCGCATGTAAATTGTCACCCATTGCTCTTGTCAACAGTTAAAAGGTTTCATTGTACTGCAATTATTTAATTACACTTTAATTTACATTCTGCCTTCAAAGCTACTATTGTTTTCGAAGATACCTTATATAAGTATGTAAATAAATTCTCCAACCCTTACATAACTCTGAGCCAGCATTTATGTGGGTTGTACCTCGTACTACTACTATGTAGTATGTAACACTAGATTTACTTTAGTCACTCGCCCATAATTTTGATTGCTAATCAATTCCTAGGCTCTTACGCATGACATCAACACATTCAATATCCTACAAATGTACTCGTACATTCCATTAGTACACACACACACACACATACAGGATGTATCTCACATTGTAAGTAGACGCGCGCCACCTTCTCACCACCAGGCCAAAAGGCCTAAATGAATTGAGTTCTCGTCGAGGTGGTGATCAAATAGCCACATATCCATATACTTGATACTTAGAGTTTGTGGGTTAAAATGTTTACTCCAGTTAATCTGTTGTTATACATCTTTCGTTTCTGTTGAAAGAAATATATTCTATACTAGCGGTGATTGACCAGACGCGAAGGCAGGAACTAAATGTTGCCATGGCGCTATAGTCGATCGGTTTAGTATGTAAAGTCGTAGAACTCAATATAAAACTGATAACTCAGAGTAAAAAAAGTAAAAATTTTGACTAAATTTCAGGACACGACGCAGGTGTCAAAAAATTATGAAAAACCCGAATTTAAAGAAAAAAATCAAGAAAGAGGGAATTCGAAAAATTAGGCATGGGACGGACCTATGTGACCCACAGGCTCCAAAAAACCGGTCAAAAAAAGAACCATTTGGGTTCTTCTCAAGTTGCGTGTACTAAAATGAAAGATATTTTCATCACGAATCCAATGGTGCCACGGGCCCATGGACCGAGTGCGACATATTTTTGTTGAGTCCTATCTTAAAGCAGTGGGAGTTGTTCTTGGCCTCAGTCTTTGTGTGCTGCTACAAAAATTGTAGTGAATGAAAACAGATTTCGGCATAAAGATATCTGCAGGGAAATTTGGATATGTCCTGATCAAAATTCTAAAAATCAAATTGATTATGTAGTAATTGTAGGAAGGCAGCCCATAGCCTCGCGAGGCCAGCAATAATCGTATATTTACAAACAGATACGATCCGAATTCAATTCAGACGGTCTATAACCAGTCTGGGCTAGAGCGTTATGAAAAAACACCAAATCACTAGTAGGAAAGTGTTTCATCATTAGTCTGAAGGGCTTATTTTGGATCCGCTTGGTCTTCCTAGAACTCCTTTCCTTTTTACATTGCGTGTCATATAAAATCACTAGTAGGAAAGTGTTTCATCATTAGTCTGAAGGGCTTATTTTGGATCCGCTTGGTCTTGCTAGAACTCCTTTCCTTTTTACATTGCGTGTCATATAAAGACAAGGGTTTTCATCGTCTCTTCCTATAAGAAGGCCTTTTGGTAGGTCTGCACACACATGGAAAAGGAGGACTCGGATTAGGTGTAGCACATTGCGCATTTCATGCTACTCCAACAAACGTATTTAAATATGAAAGAATCCGCCCAGAAAATCGAATTATATCTGAGGGCAAGAATACTGTATATGAGGCAACACTGATATAATGAGAAGAGGAGGGAGATGAAACTCCGCTTCAAACAGCAAAGCATCTGTGATAAAGATTAGTGAGATATCGAAAATCCCAGAGATGAAGCCTGAATGTTTAACCAATGCTAAGTTTTAGTACAAAGCTCCCCACCAATAAGGACAGAGATGGCAATATGGAAACGGTTACGCAGAGTGTGTTGCAAATATGGAGGGAAAGCTGAAAACGAAACTCTGCTCGTACCCGAAGGCAGCTTAAGCGACGAAATATCGACAATCTTCGATGACGGAGTAGATGGTCCACCACTGAATAGAAACAGCACGGTTTAAAAACTATATAGCTGCAGTCCGGCGGCTATGAGGCTATGAATTATATCCAAGTATGTGCATCAACTACCACAGTATCAGTCTTTGTCCAATCGTATACGATGTTTTGCCGAGTGTGAACACTAAAGGTCATCTTAACGATTCAGGTCAGGACCTAGTCAGCGTGGCTTTTGACCTGAAAAAGCTAAGACCTACCAAATGTCCACACTTAAACAAATCTTGGTGGAAACTTAAGATTTGCAGATCGACACTTACCGTATTTTTAGCGACTTCAAAACTGCATTCGACAGTCCGATACGACAGAAACTATTAGATGCTATGATTGGACTTAGCTGATACGTCTTTGCGGGATGACTCTTCAGTAAATAAGTCAAAAATCTGACAGAGTAAATAAACTAATTACAAATATTTAAAGTACTTGAAATGTTAAAAATGTTAAAACTTCTAACAGTACTAAGAATATTAAAAATAAAACTTCTATGTAATTGCCATTGGCCACATGCATAGACAAGAGCTTGTGTGATTGTTTTATGTTGACTTGTTGTGTGCTTTGAGGATACTATCTTCGCACCGGTGGGCAGAGTTTCTCATTTAAATTGAGTTACTTACTTCCCTTAAGGTGTGTGATGATAGTGGAGAAGTCGCAGCAAAGGGCGCAGACGAGGCATTGTGCTGAATACCGAAATAACGTTATACGCCTTCCCCGCTGTCTCATAATACATTTCACAACTCTTGAACAAAAACCTATTGGTAATAATCACCAATTACCAATAGTATAGATCTTTAACAAAATCAAGAGCAATAATAAAGATATTAAATATATTAAAAACATATAAAAATATTAAAGATATTAAAAATATGAAAAATATTAAAAATATAAAAAATAATAAAAATACAAAATTAAAAAAAGTTATAACAATAATATTATTATATGGGACCGGCCGTGGCAAAGTGGTTAGAACACGAGACTACCATGCGGGAGATCGCAGGTTCAAACCTGGGTCCAGTCATCTTAAAAACAAAAATTGTTCTTTCATTGTCGGCTCCACTCGAATGTTGTCGACAGCAACTTCGCAGTATAAGTGTCGGGTAAATCGGCGTATTTAGTAAGAGCTTCTCAAACAGTGACGTTCGCATTCGTCGATAAACAAGTAGGTGCCGTTAGTTGTGAATCTAATATTAGAAAGCGAGTTAATTCACAACAACGCGAGAA
The DNA here is from genome assembly GCA_964034835.1 of Muscina levida. Lineage (NCBI taxonomy): Eukaryota > Metazoa > Arthropoda > Insecta > Diptera > Muscidae > Muscina > Muscina levida. The sequence goes on along the minus strand of OZ035884.1, from coordinate 23,642,582 downwards.
GCTATCCCATACCTCATTCATGGGGTGCAAAGGGAAATTAAGTAGTAAATAAGTAATATTATAAAAAATCATAAAATATTTCAAAATATTAAAAATATAATAAATATTAAAAACACTAAAAATATTAAAAATATTGAAAATACTAAAAATATTAAAAATATTAAAAATATACAAATATTAAAAATATTAAAAACTAGCTGACCCGGCAAACTTCGTCCTGCCAGCAAAATTATTGGCATAAGAAAGAGTTGTGCCAAGCTCTATGGACACAAATAAAATATGTCCTAAGGGTAAGAGGTCTAAGAACTGAAGCCTCATACACACTTGCCATATTTTATATCTGAATCTCAAATGTTAAACGTTTTTAAAAGTTTACACGAAGTAGATGGTAGTGAAGGCTAAAGAATTTCAGATCTAATAATACGAACTCTTTTTATCAGAAAAAGTTTTATCAACATCCGTCAGGCCGTAAAAGATAAGTTTAGTGACATACACAGAAATAAATATGAATATTAAGAAAGAAAGGGAAAACAAAGCAAAACTTTAGCTATGATCTCTTTGTCCTCAGATCGAGCTTTGGTAAGTACTACCTATGTATCAAAATTTCTTTCATCACGACCAAAATACATTTGTATCACACTACCTTCCCTCCCCTACTGATCAAAATAAACATATCGTTTCTATATTATCATCTTCATCTTGAATTTGTCTGCTCTGTATATAAACCTCACAATTTTCAACGCGTATTCCGTCCACTACTCAAAAATAAAATTTTAGCCGGAATATTCATAAATGCAGTGGTAAATCTTTTCTATTCATCCGTCTCATTTCTATAGGCCAAACAACTACATTTGACGCCGGCACCTTACAGAAGGACTTCTTTCGTTTGCCTCACTTACTCATATATTTTCCATAGTAAGGGGTTTAATAAACCTTTTCGTACGTTCCATCAGTTTTGAAAATTTGGTGCAGTCGTTCGGATTTGTGCGCGTACACACGTTTTGGAGATACACACTTGACTATTAAACTATATTATAATCGAAAAGTTGTAATAAAAATATTCACTAAATTCACATCACCGTGTCCATTCCTTACAATTTTCATTATAATTCCACCCCAGCGTCACCTACCAAATTTTTATGCCGATTGACTGACATAGAACTTTCTGCGTTGGTGTACTTTGTTATTGTACCTTTTTATCCTAAGGAGTACGAATTTCCAAAAATGCCTTCATTAGGCTCAGCAACCCTATTAACCGTATGGTCTGGGTGAAATCAACAGTTATTCCTATTTTCGTTATTGTCCCTTAAAATTTCGAAATGGGAAAAACCACTTTGTGAAGCTCTCTAATTCTGTAGGAAGTGCGCCATTATAAAAGTTAGTCATTCTTCTTTAAGCCTTTTTGCGGTCTGGGTGACCATCTATAGCCAATCCTGAACTTTCACTGAAATTTTGGGACACATGGGGTCAACCGTTTTCACAATTAGTGGTGACATCAAAATGTACATTTGTTTTATATATATAGACTTCTGAGTAACTATGATGTTAAAAAAAAGTGACTAAATGACATTCCAAAAATTAAGGGTATCATAAGCTAAACACCGGCAACTGGTTCCAAACATACATTCAAAATTTTCTCATGTCAAAAAAATCATATATTTTAAGTTTAAGTAAAATCGGACAATGGATATAAATTTTCGAAATAATTCAATCCCAGCCAAATCAACTGTAGGTCCATATATACAAAAAAAATTCTCATAATAAAACAAATACACATTCAAAATTTCAGTCAAATTGTTTAATTCGTAAAAATTTTCATTATAATTCCACCCTAGCGACACCTACCGGGTCAATTTATACAAACAATTTTTTCTCAAGGTTCCACAAACATAAATACTAAATTTCAGTTAAATTAGTACATGCATTCAAATTTTCGATATAAATCCACCCTAGCGCCATCTACCGGGTCCATTTGAACATACAATTTTTTCTGATGATCAAACAAACATAGATTCTGAATTTCAGTTAAATTGGCCCTTTCGTTAAAATTTTGATTGTAAACCGACCCCAGCGCCACCTACCGGGTCCATTTGTACATAAAATGTTTTCTCATGATCAAACGAATATCCATTCTAAATTTCAGTTGAATTGGTACATGCATTCAAATTTTGGATATAAATCCACCCTAGCGCCACCTGGATTTGATTTTTTTCAACACAAACAATCTACGGAAAATTTCGAATCGAATAAAAAAAAATCAGCCAAATCGCTCCAGCCGTTCTCACGTAATGCTATGACATACGTGGACCATTTCATTTTTATATATATAGATATTAAAAATATTAAAAACTAGCTGGCCCGGCAGACTTCGTCCTGCCTCCAAATTTTTGTAAAATATGTTGAGTGTAGTTGAAATCTAAAAACGATTGGTTTATTTTTTGGACCTCTAAAATATTTCAATTTAAAGGGCGAGGTTTTCCCGGACAAATTCTGTTATTCATATATCTTAAAGATTACACTATGACACAAAATCAAACTTTTTGAAAAACACCCGAACGTGACTATATAGGTTCGATAGTACAACCGGAGCTGAGTAAAACCCTAGCTCAGTTTGGCTAGATTGGCTACCAATTTTTTTTTTTGGCCCCCTAAACTTTTTGAAATCCCTTGGACCCCTTGAAAAAAGGTGACATCAATTGTTGGCCAATAGTTTCTACAGTTTTTAATCAAGCTCTTTCTCTTCTTCAGCAAAGTTTTAGCTAATAGTTCGCTTAAGAAACTGATATAAAAAAATTTCCCAAAAAAATTAGACTTCCCTCGTTTATTTTCAAAAAAACTTCGATAAAAATTCAAATTTTTTCACTATTTTTTATATAAGTCGTAGGGAATCCAGATTTTTTGCATACTCTATTCAGTGAAATTGTAGTTTAGGTAACACCGAATAACTTCTCTGAACAAACCTATGCAATCTGAATAAGTCTAGGGATATTAAATAGCTCTCAAAACACACTATCTACTTTAAACAAATCAGTTTTTTAGGAGTTTTGGGCCATTGTGCAATGTTTTTTCTTGCTATCTTTACCAAAAACGTACTTATTGTATAACTGAATAACTTCTGTAAACAACCAATATGATCGGAATACTCCACCCCATTAATTGTTCACAAAGAGCATTAGGGTGTTCCTTATATGGAATTTTTTCGAATTTCGTTAAAAATATGTATTAATCGCGATGTTGGTCATCTTTCTTCACCTTACGTTTCTTTTTGCCAATATTAGGAATATATTGTGAGAAATTTTGTATCGATAGTTGGACATTAGGGTGTGCCGCAATGAGGTTAAAGTATGAATTTGTTCTCAAATCAGTTTATTGCCGCTGAGTATTTTTCTTTCCTATATAGACTATGTAGTAACAAGCCGTTCAATAGCTGAAATAAAGACATAAAATAATATGTGTTTGCTTTTACCATATCTCTTATAGTCGCCGAGATATTTGATATAGAAGTTGGGGTATTTTTAAAAAAATTATTAAAAATGTTGAAATTGAATTTCGATGTAGATTATTATGGGCAATTATATATTTCAACTTTTAAAGGTTAATCAAGTTAAAATCTATATGTTTAAAAAGTATATGTGTATATTATCACTATCTCTATCAATTCTCGAGATATCAGGGGCTTAAAAAGCATAGCAATGACTACATAACTTTTGTTTCACCTGTATATCCATTGTGTATGCTTACAAATGTCACCAAAGCCATTAATATCCAATGGTCTTTAGAGGGGATTTTTTATTTTTATCGTATAAAAATCATTATTGGTAAGTATTCAATGGGTATTCAGATAGAACAAAAGTTCATTAGACATTGCTATGCATACAGTCAAAAATTCCGTTTTTTAACGCCTGATATCTCGAGAATTGATAGAGATAGTGATAATATACACATATACTTTTTAAACATATAGATTTTAACTTGAGTAACCTTTAAAAGTTGAAATATATAATTGCCCATAATAATCTACATCGAAATTCAATTTCAACATTTTTAATAATTTTTTTAAAAATACCCCAACTTCTATATCAAATATCTCGGCGACTATAAGAGATATGGTAAAAGCAAACACATATTATTTTATGTCTTTATTTCAGCTATTGAACGGCTTGTTACTACATACACAAAAAAAAATTACGACAAATGAATTGTCATATTAACTACCATTTCGTCAATGCAATTAAATATTTAATTAAAAAGGCGCCAACAACCGAAATTGTAAAAACAATAAACAGTTTTGTCATATTTACAATTTTTTTATTTTTGTTGAATTTGAAAAGTGCTAGAAATTTTGTAAATATGACAATTAACAACCACTCTCAAATGGAAAAGTTGTTATAAATCAAAATTGAATGCTAACAATTTTATTTAATTACTTAACAACAATTGTGTTTTTTTTCTGTGTAGTCTATATAGGAAAGAAAAATACTCAGCGGCAATAAACTGATTTGAGAACAAATTCATACTTTAACCTCATTGCGGCACACCCTAATGTCTAACTATCGATACAAAATTTCTCACAATATATTCCTAATATTGGCAAAAAGAAACGTAAGGTGAAGATAGATGACCAACATCGCGATTAATACATATTTTTAACGAAATTCGAAAAATTCCATATAAGGAACACCCTAATGCTCTTTGTGAACAATTAAGGGGGTGGAGTATTCCGATCATATTGGTTGTTTACAGAAGTTATTCAGTTATACAATAAGTACGTTTTTGGTAAAAATAGCAAGTAAAAACATTGCACAATGGCCCAAAACTCCTAAAAAACTGATTTGTTCAAAGTAGATATTGTGTTTTGAGAGCTATTTAATATCCCTAGACTTGTTCAGATTGCATAGGTTTGTTCAGAGAAGTTATTCGGTGTTACCTAAACTACAATTTCACTGAATAGAGTATGCAAAAAATCTGGATTCCCTACGACTTATATAAAAAATAGAGAAAAAATTAGAATTTTTATCGAAGTTTTTTGAAAATAAACGAGGGAAGTCTAATTTTTTTGGGAAATTTTATTATATCAGTTTCTTAAGCGGACTATTAGCTAAAACTTTGCTGAAGAAGAGAAAGAGCTAGATTAAAAACTGTAGAAACTGTTGGCCAACAATTGATGTCACCTTTTTTCAAGGGGTCCAAGGGATTTCAAAAAGTTTAGGGGGCCAAAAAAAAAATTTGGTAGCCAATCTAGCCAAACTGAGCTAGGGTTTTACTCAGCTCGGGTTGTACTATCGAACCTATATAGTCTCGTTCGGGTGTTTTTTTCACTGTTGCACTGTGTTATTATATATTATTATAAGAATTGCTAAAACGGATCTGCAGTGTCGTCCATGATGGGATGAAAACTTACTTATTGATAGGCATATATTCTAAAACCACATTTTTAAGCCGATTGACTGACCTATAACTTTCAGCGTTGGTGTACTGGATCATTGTACCTTTTTATCCTAAGGAGTACAAATTTCCAAAAATGCATTCATTAAGCTCAGCAACCCCATTAACCGTATGGTCTGGGTGATATCAACAGTTATTCCTATTTTCGTTATTGTCCCCTATAATTTTGAAATGGCAAAAACAACTTTGTGAAGCTCTCTAATTCAGTAGGAAGTGCGCCATTATAAAAGTTGGTCATTTTTCTTTAATCCTTTTTGCAGTCTGGGTGACCATCTACAGCCAATCCTTAACTTTCACTGAAATTTTGGGACAAATGGGGTCAACCGTTTTCACAATTAGTGGTGACATCAAAATGTACATCTTTCTGAATAACTATGATGTTAAAAAAAGTGACCAAATGACATTCCAAAAATTAAGTGTATCATAAGCTAAACACCGGTAACTGGTTCCAAACATACATTCAAAATTTTCTGATGCCAAAAAACTCATATATTTTAAGTTTAAGTAACATCGGACAATCGATATTCAAAATCTTCTCATGCCAAAAAAATCATATATTTTAAGTTTGAGTAAAATCGGACAATCGATATAAATTTTCGAAATAATTCAACCCCAGCCAAATCAACTGCGGGTTCATATATAAAAAAAAAATCATAATAATAATATATATATTATATCATAATATACATTCTAAATTTCAATCAAATTGTTTAATTCGTTAAAATTTTCATTATAATTCCATCATAGCGACACCTACCGGGTCAATTTATACAAAAAAAATTTCTCAAGGTTCCACAAAAATAAATACTAAATTTCAATTAAATTGATACATGCATTCAAATTTTCAATATAAATCCACCCTAGCGCCATCTACCGGGTCCATTTGTACATACGATTTTTTCTGATGATCAAACAAACATAAATTCTGAATTTCAGTTAAATCGGCCCATTCGTTAAAATTTTGATTGTAAACCGACTCCAGCGCCATCTACCGGGTCCATTTGTACATAAAATGTTTTCTCATGATCAAATGAATATCCATTCTAAATTTCAGTTGAATTGGTACATGCATTCAAATTTTCGATATAAATCCACCCTAGCGCCACCTGGATATGATTTTTTTCAACACAAACAATCTACGGAAAATTTCGAATCGAATAAAAAAAAAATCAGCCAAATCGCTCCAGCCGTTCTCAAGTGATGGTATGACATACGTGGACCATTTCATTTTTATATATATAGATAGATTAAAAATATTAAAAATATTAAAAATATTAAAAAAAATTAAAAATATTAAAAAATATTGAAAATAGGAAGAATATAATTTATATCCGAAATATAAAAATATTAGATATTTATCTTTATTTGTATAGATTTTTTTTTACTTTTCTATAAAAAACTAAGAAAATAATTTTCTATTACCAATTATAGAGCACTCACTGCTGCCATATATACGATCGACATTTTCCAAAAGAATTTTGTAGACATTTAATATCTGTTCCTTGTTGTTAAAGCTGTCGATGTGTAAAGCCCAAAATGTTGTTGCCAGAGTACAACTCAATACCTACAAAATCTGACACACACAATCGCAGCGGAGCCCAAACCGTTTTGCTGCACTCCACAGAACTCCATCGAAGTACTCTATTTTGGGGTTCTTTGGCCATGGGATGGATGGAATGTTTTTATTGCGGTCATAAATGTTCAACAGAATGTTCTTAAAAGTGACATTTTAGAGTGTCAATAAAAATAAAACGGAGAAATTTCATATCAGTTGCTTTGCGGTTCTTGAAACGATTGCACAGTTCTGTGCTGAGCTGTGCTGTTTCTTATTATTCGTACTGCAGATTTTTTATGGTACGCATGCGCCGCCTTGGTTCTGACTGTATGGAGTGCTTACATATCAATGGCATGCAGAGAGGTGCCAATTGTAAAGGTTTTTGTTTGTGTTGAACAAATATGACGATTCATTTTCGGGCAATTCAAAAAGTTTAGTAGGTCGATGTTTCACAAATGAGTTGAGTGTTGTGCATTCATTGCAGAAAAAGATGAGGAATGGCCTAATTTTGTATGACAGTAAGTAATTGTCAATATTATATATTGGACATGCAAAAGGTTGGCATTTGGCTACACACTTGAATTTAAATTGATATAATAAAGCAGTAGACTCAAGTTTTATTAGTACTTGTATTTGCCACAACATAGCACTTGATGACTCTGGAAAGTATTCATCACTATGCATATAACACAAAAAAATCAATTAACATCAATCACTACAAGCCGCGTTCCATTTTGTTATTCATCCACCATGTCTTTTCCATAGTGAGACACAACTGTCCAATTACACCTCCTCCTTTTGTTTTGTGAGAAATTATAAATTCTGTTGCAGTTTCCGCCCTCAACAGAGAATCCTGGTATTTATCATTGTCACTGGATGGGGCACAAGCTCCAGGCCGTTAAGACCAACGACAGCTGCCTCATCGACAACAACCTGCTGTTGACAGACATTAGCTAATCGTGCGAATATAACAGGAAAACCACAAGCAAAGCGTTTGTGTCATGTTTTAGCAGACAAAACGCTTGTGACAACATGAGTAAATGTCAGTTCATATTAGAAGGTTAAATACCGTTACAAAAATCTAAAATACATAAAAAATCGCCGAAAGGCACTACCTTAGTACTACTACTTGCAATCGTTAACCAAAAAGCAGAGTTTCAAACGCCCACACGCTCCTCAATAGCTGCTGCAAACCGCAAATAGCTACATAAGTAGACAGCAGCCAAACTTTAGTCTTTTGCTGTATGGCTGACATTAAGTTGTAATAATTTGTGCTGAATAGACAAACACTAGATCATAATGAACCTAACTACTCAACAATAACAACCATAATGCAGCGCTCAAATTAGACGTAAAAAATATTTCTTAGATAAAACAATGAATGCAGGCAGCTCTGAGTTCTTAATAGTCAAACACGTGAGAGGGGGTTACAGCTCATTAGCTACACGTTAAGTGGATGACTAATTTGTGGTGTGGCTGCAAATGTTTGAGAAGGCTTAAAATGCATTAAGCAATTAGAATTGCCAAGTACTCACGTACTTAAGCAGTAGTTTTTATGCTGCTTGCTATATTTTGGCATAAGTTATGAATTTGATTTACATTGAATGTGTTGATATTTTTCATGATCGCGATAAATAATAACGTCATCTATGGCAGTTATGACGTTATCGTCTGATTTATTAGGCAGTTTTTTTTTGAAATATGTAAATACTTGTATGTAAATCCTAGCTATACATGCTTCGAATTTAGGATATTATCTAAAGTATTAATTAAGTAAGTTGTAGGAAGTGCAGGGCTGAAATTCAAACACATGCAATAGTGGTAAAGGGAACATTTTATTTTTGAGACTTAACTTATATACATACTTACTTATGGAGAACACAATCACAATATAACTTATTAGCAGTAGCGTGATTTGAAGAGGTACCAAATGGACTAGTGAAAGGGAAAAATATTGATTTTTTGTCATATACCATCCCTAGTAAAAGTTTTGAAGCAACATTTATGTAATGATGATGGGTTGATGGGTGCAACTATTTTGCAAAGTATTTTTCTCTCATAGACTCACAGAATAAATTTATCGTCTTGTGTCATTACCAGGGCCAACAAAAGTATGCAATGCATACTTGCATATGCTAAGCATATTACGGACTTACAGGCATGTTTTGGGGGTTTATGCATATATAAGCATATTTTGGGGATTTTAGGTTTAGTTTATTATTATTTTTTTCATACATATTTTTCGTACTATAGGCAACACTTGTTTATTTTTTTTTTTTTAAACAATATTAATTAATTAATTATTAAATTCTACAAAGGCTGTATTTTTTAAACTATATGTTTCCGGTTTTAACTTATCGAAATATTATTTTTGTGTTTATACCAAGGATCCATTCCGTCGTCATGAATTTCAGTGAACTCTATCTAGCGTTGAGTTGCCACCTGTTTCATCCATCACTCATGGGGTAGTTTGCTGAAACCATCAGGGTACTATTTTAAGGACGTTAGGAAAGTTGTGGAAAAGTGTAACAGTGAGGAGGCTGAAGCAATGCGTACTTCCAAGGAGAAACAGTCAATTAGCGATTAACTTTTCAAACTTTTCAAATATGACAAGCGGCATTTTAAAACAGATAGCATTGCGCAGAAAAACTTTACTTTGGACCAATGGGCGGTGGCACTTTTTATGTCAACATAATGTTGGACCTTAGAAACCTAAGTTTTCAAATAAAACTTTATACATATAAAGCACGTAGCCAAGTTTATTCTTATCCTTCTTAAAATCTCATATATTAAAAAAAAAAAATTATCAAAATTTTAATAGCAGAAATCATGAATATGTGAGAAAAATTAGTGTGAAGGCGTATACATAATATTTATTATACACTAGCTGGTCCGGCAGACTTCGTCCTGCCTCCAAATTTTTGTAAAATATGTTGAGGGTAGTTGAAATCTAAAAACGATTGGTTTATTTTTTTGACCTCTAAAATATTTTAATTTAAAGGGCAAGGTTTTCCCGGACAAACCCTGATATTCATATATCTTAAAGATTATTATATATTATTATAAGAATTGCTAAAACGGATCAGCAGTGTCGTCCATGATGTGATGAAAACTTACTTATTGAAAGGAATATATTCTAAAACCACATTTTTAAGCCGATTGTCGACATATAACTTTCTGCGTTGGTGTACTGGGTGATTGTATGTTTTTATCCTAAGGAGTACGAATTTCTAAAAATGCATTCATTAGGCTCAGCAACCCCATTAACCGTATGGTCTGGGTGATATCAACAGTTATTCCTATTTTCGTTATTGTCCCCTAAAATTTTGAAACGGGAAAAACCACTTTGTGAAGCTCTCTAATTCAGTAAGAAGTGCGCCATTATGAAAGTTAACCCTCTAACAGGTAAGACCGCCCTGAGGCTGCCTTCACTAAAGTGTCATAAATTCTTAAGAAATTGATTTGTTGTTTTTAACTGCAATAAGAACCGTTAGTTAAATCATCAGATGATATTTTTGTAGAAGCATCAAATGTGTTCTAGCGTTTGGTTTAGTTGTTATTGTATGTTGAATGTAAAAAGTCAGTTGTGAAGCTCAATAAAGATTTTCGAAAATTTTAACATTTTTAACGTGAAATAAAAAGTTTGTGACGCCACCAATCGGATTGTGAATTTTTCTGTGGGTAAGTATATTAATTTACTTTAAGTTTATGTAAGCATAGGGAAAAAACAAAAGCTAGTTTGATCTTTAGGACTGAAAATGCGAAGACCGCCTCAGGGCAGCCTTGCCTGTTTAAGAGTAAATTTTCATTTGATACTATTTTCATTGTTGGTTATTTGTTAATAATTTTTCCAAAGATATGGAGCATAGAAACCAGAGAAAATTTAATCTAAATAAACTGAGCGACGAACAGTTGCTCGAATTAATGGAATCAGTGGATACAGACGAAGAGTATGATAATTTTAGCAGTGATGATGAGTTGGAAGACTCCGATTACATAGCGGATGAAATCGCTCCAGAAGACGAACAAGCAATTTCAGCATGTATTCGGGATATGAATGAAGCAACTGATTCGTTTGCTCCAATCCTCGATATGTCTTTAAATATAAGCTCAATTGATGTCGTACCTGTAGGGTCGTCAACGCTAATTGCAGCAACCGAAGTAGAAGCATCTGATAACTCCTTAGCAATGCCATCGGCAAAATCACGTTTCCAGCCAACAAAAAGAACTCGATCGCCACTACCAACGTTTAAAATTAATGGACCTCTAGTTGTCCCTTCTTTTACTGGTTTTACTGGCAAAGGTATGTTTTTCAATCACTAATTTCTGTTTGTTTAGTCCATAGCTTTTAAAGTGTTTCACAGATGTTGCAGGAATATCAAAAAATTCAAGTGAGTTTTGGAACATTACATGGAGGAAGAAAAATATCCGTTCGCATGTGAATGAGGTAGCTTTCAGAGGTAACTCAAGTTTACCACCGAATATAAAGGAGTTGCAAACTCCTATGGAAATGTTTTGCTATTTCTTTACAAAAGAAATAGCTTGTTTTATTGCGGAGGAAACAAACCGAGCAGCTTTTTCTCAAGACGCTAGCACAAAGTTCAAAATCGATGCTGAAGGAGTTTACAAATATATTGGTATACTCATTTATATGTCCGTTTACCGGTATCCAAATTTGGAGAGCTATTGGGGTAAAAATGATTTCTCTCCAATTCAGAAAGCAATGCCTGTGAAGCAGTTTTTGACTATAAAAAAAAATTTATCATTTAGAAATGAGAGTGAGCGTATTCAAAAAGGTCAACCAGGTTATGACCCATTGTTCCGTATCCGAAAATTGTCTGATGGACTCAATAAACGGTTCGATTCAGTGCCGAAGACAGCAAGACTATGCATAGATGAGCAAATGTGCAGCACTAAACTAAAGCATCATCTTCGGCAGTATATGCCAAACAAGCCACACAAGTGGGGAATAAAATTATTCGTTTTGTGTGACTCCAGTGGGTATGCTTATCGATTCGAAATCTACAACGGAGCTGGTGATAATGTGGTCTTGCCAGGTCAGCCAGATCTTGGTAGTACGGCAAATGTTGTTGTTCGATTGTCACAGACCATACCAGATTTCGCACATCATATTCTGTACTTCGATAACTTTTATACGTCGTTACCATTGTTGGTGTATTTGCGTGCAAGAGGTATCTACAGTTTAGGAACGATACGGGCAAACCGAATACCTAAATGCAAGCTTCCGTTAGATACCGATTTGAAAACCGAAATAAGAGGTTATTCAACTGAATACGTAGGTACTGCGTATGGTGTTGACATTAGCACGGTGTTATGGAAAGACAACAAGACAGTAAGATTGGCTTCAACATACGTTGGCATTGAGCCATTTAAAAGAGCAAATGAAAATGAGGAATCGGCTAAGGTAGCACGCTACGATCGAAAACAAAAGCAGCACATCGAAGTAGATTGTCCCCAAATTATACGCGAGTATAACAGACATATGGGAGGAGTAGACCTAATGGACGGCCTTATGGGCCGTTACCATATACACGCAAAAACCCGAAACCCGATGATGCGACTCTTTTATCATTTTATAGATATGGCTGCTACTAATGCATATGTTTTGTATCGGCGCTTGCATTTGGAAAAATGCAACGACTCGAATAATCTTTCGGCAGAAGGTGAGAAGCTATTGAAGTTGCCTGCGTTCCGTGAAGATATTGCTGCTGGTCTTGTCGCATATAAGTCCCATCGCTTGGTTGGCCGGCCAAGTTCCACAGCAGCAACAGCTACAGAAAAGCAACCCAGCGTGGGAAAAAGATCAGAGCATCCGGTTGAGGACGTCCGCTTTGATTTGTATGATCATTTCCCTACATGGCTTCCCAAAAATAGTGGCAAAAGAAAATGCAAATTGTGCCTAAAGTCTGAGACACAATGTTTTTGCCCTAAATGTAAGCTGAATTTATGCTGCTCGACCAACAAAAATTGTTTTTATGAATACCACCACAGAAAATAATAGTCTTTTTTATTTCAATTTCTTTAAATATAGAATATACATTTATTTATATTTTTTTCGCAATAAAATTAATTTTCAATAAACAGAACATATAGTTATTTATTTTGACCCAAACAGGCAAGGCTGCCCTGAGGCGGCCTTCAGATTTTCGCCCCCTTGGGGCGCAAATAACACCCAAATTAGTAGTTGGCGATATTTTAGGGCTTTTTAGGTCATTATTCACTTAGAAAAAAATTCCCGACGCTATCTGCCCAGGATTTTAAGTTTGCCTGTTAGAGGGTTAATCATTCTTCTTTAAGCCTTTTTCCGGTCTAGGTGACCACCTACAGCCAATCCTCAACTTTCACTGAAATTTTGGGACAAATGAGGTCAACCGTTTTCACAATTAGTGGTGACATCAAAATGTACATCTTTTTTATATATATAGACTTCTAAATAACTATGATGTTGAAAAAAGTGACTAAATGACCTTCCAAAAATTAAGTGTATCATAAGATAAACACCGGCAACTGGTTCCAAACATACATTCAAAATTTTCTCATGCCAAAAAAATTATATATTTTGAGTTTAAGTAAAATCAGACAATCGATATTCAAAATTTTCTCATGCCAAAAAAATCATATATTTAAAGTGTAAGTAAAATCGGACAATTGATATAAATTTTCGAAATAATTCAACCCCAGCCAAATCAACTGCGGGTCCATATATACAAAAAAAATTTCATAATTAAACAAATATACATTCTTAATTTCAATCATATTGTTTAATTCGTTAAAATTTTCATTATAATTCCATCATAGCGACACCTACCGGGTCAATTTATACAAAAAAAAATTTCTCAAGGTTCCACAAAAATAAATACTAAATTTCAGTTTAATTGGTACATGCATTCAAATTTTCGATATAAATCCACCCTAGCGCCATCTACCGGGTCCATTTGTACATACGATTTTTTCTGATGATCAAACAAACATAGATTCTGAATTTCAGTTAAATTGGCCCATTCGTTATAATTTTGATTGTAAACCTACCCCAGCGGCACATACCGGGTCCATTTTTACATAAAACGTTTTATCATGATCAAACGAATATTCATTCTCAATTTCAGTTGAATTGGTACATGCATTCAAATTTTCGATATAAATCCACCCTAGCGCCACCTGGATTTGATTTTTTTCAACACAAACAATCTACGGAAAATTTCGAATCGAACAAAAAAAAAGCAGCCAAATCGCTCCAGCCGTTCTCAAGTGATGGTATTACATACGTGGACCATTTAATTTTTATATATATAGATTAAGTACGCCTTTGAATTCAATACGACTGAAAATTATAGAATTGTTTGTCAAAAAATCTCATGTATTTTTTTTACAGTAGAGTAATTGAACAATAGTTTGAATCTTATAAATGTAATTAACGATTTAATTTTCAACTATTTTTGATCAAATTTTATTAAAATGAAATGTATTCAGTGAGTAAATTAATTAAAATCAAAATTTATTGTGTATTTTTTATCAGTTTTAAAGGCATTTTTTTTTAGTGTTTTTCGTGCTTATCTGATGCGCATATTTTTAGTTTTTCCGGGCATATTTGTGTTGGCCCTGGTCATTACCCAGGATTCTGCACTGTAGAGTAAGAAAGGTAGGATCAGTGTCGGGTAGATTGGATCTTTGTTCGTCGAGAGATATGATATATGCTTCGCGTATAGTAGCAGCGATTTGCGATCAATACTCTTGATTTGCAGGTAAACATATTTTTTTTTTGTTTTCGGCGGAAGCAAGATCGGCTACCACCTCAAAGTTATAGTTTTCAAAGTTCACGCAGCGTTCCAAACGAGTAGACTCTTAGTTCGTTGAAACGAATAACTATATGTTGCCGACTGCTTCTCAATGCTTGAAAAGGCCGCAGTAACATATCGCAGTCCTGGTCAATGAAATCTATATCATCTGTGATATAATGGACCAATCGTTAGTAAAGAACGAATTCTGACGGATCAGCTAGTAATAAATAAACATATAGTAGGTTTTGATCTGCATTTCCTGGGTCTTAACCAGAACTTGTCGTTGTGTGAATATCTGGTTGGTCATTGATTTAACAAGTCTAAAGCCAAAATAATAAGTCCTATTAAGTTCGCTGGTATAGGCTTTAGTCTTTACCATAATACGCTAGACATGACCTTGTAAGCGATAATTAAAGGTTGATTCCGCGTTAGGTTGGTACACACACTTGGATCGCCTTTTTGTAAACACTGGACATAAAATATGTAGATTCCAATAATCGGGCATGCATTTCTTTAGCCAAATCGTGTTTATGAGCTCATCGCCGCTGGCATTAATATGCTCTGCCGCCGGAGTTCATCGGCTCCCGCAACTTTGTTGTTTTTAAGCCGTGCAATTGCCGTTCTGAACTCGTTTTGGCTTGGTAGTTTGCAATATACTCTGTCGTCTATAATTGACGTGATTTTGTCACTTATGCCTTTTTACACTCTGAATGTCAGTGACCAGATTTCCATCTCTGTCCTAACAGGTGGGGATCCCTGTTTCAAAACCTTTGTGTTTTACCTTCTGGTAGAACTTTCGGGCTTCACTTCTATCCCTGTACTTTTCGATAACCAGGCTCTCGCTTTTCTTCCACGGCCTTTTTTCCGCCTGATGCCATTGCCTGGAATTTTTCCCTGTATGCAGCATCTTTTTCCTTCATCCTCAGCAGCATCCTCATTGTGTCAGGGCTTGTCTTAGCGTTGTTTTTCATAACCCAGCACGGCCGTTACGGCAGTGGTTATAGAAATCACAATATGATGCCACTAGGTGTCAGGAACATAACAACTAGGGGGGTTTGTTAAAAGTGGCACCGGTCGTGGCATAGTGGTTAGAATTCGCGACTACCATGCGGGAGATTCCAGGTTCGATTCCGGCCTCCAGTCACCTAAATTTTTCTTTCATTGCCGGCCCCCCTGTTGTTGTCGACAGCAACATCGCAGTATAAGTGTCGAGTCAATCGGCATGTCTAGTAGTAGCTTCTCAAACAGTGACGTTCACTTTCGTCGATTAACAAGTAGGTGCAGTTTGTTGTGAATCTTAAATATAAAGCGTGTTAATTCGCAACAACGCTAGAAGCTATCCAATACCTCATTCATGGGGTGTAAAGGGAAATTAGGGAAAATTGGCTTTGTGATGTCCAGCAACAAGGTTATAATCCGCGTCATTATTTAAGACATGCCTTCCATCGATTACCACGAGATCAATCTAGTTTCTTGTCTATTGATCAGGCGATATCTATGTTGCCTTATGAATATGTCTATCCGGAAGTCTGGTTCCACTCACTACCATATTTCTTGGCGACGCGAAGCTAACCAATCTGAATCCGTTTTCAGTGGTGTTGTTGTGCCGAATCAAGAGCATGTTGCCATCCTATTTCAACACTAAAATCTCTCAGAACAATTTTAATATCATGGTCAGGGCAGCGGTCATATATTCAGATATTTTCTCCAGGTACTCATAGAATGCATCTTTTGTATTGTAGCCTTTGTCGTCCGTCGGCTATTTTGTCACTAACATTTGATGTCATAAGTTAAACTACGAAATGTTACTGCAACATTCTCAAGCTTTCAAAATAAGTCATGAAAAAAGTAAAAACATTAATTGAAAAAGCTTTACTTCTATAAATTGGGACATTTTTTATATATTATATGTATATCTATATTCTCTTTACAGGAGTTACTTTGACCTAACCAAGGCACATATTCTACCGTACTAAACATAAGATCCACACTATGAATTAGAAGAATGGTTAAAATACCTACATATGTTTAGAATAAAAATATTCAATTACTTTAAAAAAAAGTTTAAACATGTATTATGTACTAGATTGCCAATGCTAACCTATACATAGACATACCACCAGTATTCATCTTAAACATACATAGTAATCTTTATCTAATCTCCACAGTGGTTAGCTCGTTTTGCCCTACCAGCAGTAGCTCGTTTGAAATCGAATTGCTCTAATATTTGACATTGATTTACTTTCCTTATCACTGACAATTGACATTTCTACAAAGGAAATTACACAATTCCATGACAGCTCAACGAGATATGCTGCTGCTGCTGCTAGCAGACTAAATCAAATGATACGTTTTGTGTAACAATTGATCTAACAAACCACCTTCTAACTTACGTAAGTACTGCGACGCGATATACATTTTTACAACCATACATACATACATAGTGGCTAACTTCCTTGTTGCCACCACACACACACACACACACACACACTATGCATTACATCCAAAGCCATAAACATCTGCATAATCTTTCGTTGGAAAAGAAATAGAAATGGAAATGCAAAAAGAGCACAAATTTACATTTATCTTGTTGATTTCAACTAAACTAAAGTCAACATTAAAAACATCTTTAATTAGTTTAGAAAACGACAATGGTTCGTCAATGTGTGTCTGCTGCCTACTACCAGCTGTCTATGTGCGTCCGCCTGTCCGCCGTGCAACGTCCTTCTGTTGTTCATATCGCCTGAAAATGAAGTGAAATGGAAAACTCATTAGAATAGAAAATGGAGATGGCGAAAAAAATCTTTTCATGTCTCGGAGCGTATGCGCGAATAGATAGAGATGGATATATGGCCATTAGCGGGAATGATCTTATTTATGGTTATAGAAACTAAGAACAAGATCACTTTCCTCTAAACGAAGTGAGCGAGTGAGTGAAGACTTTTGAAGTTTGCATAAGTAGCGAGAGGGGGCTGGGCCCAATAGTGAAGTGTAGAATGACATTGGAGTAAGGTCGAATTAAGAATGAGCTATGGCACTTAGAAATAAAATATATTTATGAAATGGAAACAAATTTAACAATCAATAATAAAAAATTAATTTAAAAAAAATTAAAAATTAAAAATTAAAAATTAAAAATTAAAAATTAAAAATTAAAAATTAAAAATTAAAAATTAAAAATTAAAAATTAAAAATTAAAAATTAAAAATTAAAAATTAAAAATTAAAAATTAAAAATTAAAAATTAAAAATTAAAAATTAAAAATTAAAAATTAAAAATTAAAAATTAAAAATTATAAATTAAAAATTAATTAAAAAAATTAAAAATTAAAAATTAAAAATTAAAATTAAAAATTAAAAATTAAAAATTAAAAATTAAAAATTAAAAATTAAAAATTAAAAATTAAAAATTAAAAATTAAAAATTAAAAATTAAAAATTAAAAATTAAAAATTAAAAATTAAAAATTAAAAATTAAAAATTAAAAATTAAAAATTAAAAATTAAAAATTAAAAATTATAAATTAAAAATTAAAAATTAAAAATTAAAAATTAAAAATTAAAAATTTCTTGTATATACATACTAGCTGACCCGGCAAACGTTGTTCTGCCATACATCTTAGGACCCGGCGAAATTCGTCTCGCTCCTAAGTTAACGCCTTCATATAAGCTCCAGTGTAATATTAAATGAGTGCAGACTCAACGATTCAACTTTGAATAATAACATTCAAGCTATCTACGTCCAGCGAGAATGGTCTGTTCACTAATTTAGTTTATATTTTAAAAATTTAAGCGCCAATAGCTGGCTTGAAATTCAATAGCCGATTGGTCGGTTTGCAACGTGACTCTTTTGTTCGTAGTCAATTTCATGCATTAATTTCATCGGCAGCAGTAGATTTTGGGATGACGGGAAGCATTTGACAAAAATCTCCGAACCTTATAAATCGTTTCGAATCACCTCGTAAATCCTTTATCGTTCGGTCAACTGCCTCCTAAGCTCGTTTATGCGCCATCGTGCATTCATCCTAAATGATGATTTTGCAATCTATCAACAATTTCGTTGTCACCACACTCTCGTTGCAATTCGCGATTGAATGCATTGTGCATCGAACGATTTAGCGCTGGTATTCAATGTTGTCGTTCGAATTGTGTAAAATGTCGTCCCACAATGCGCTCGGGTTCGACGGATGACACGTAGCTATGAAATACGAATTCGAACTTTAATGGAGAATGAAAAAGAAGTCCATCTTTATATTGAGGTGATAGCCATCATCTGTGCGACAGAACATCAACGGGTATTGAATGCAGTTGTCCACCATCCCGACGCTTGAGAACAATATTGCGTGATTCCACTTACTCCCCAACAATTATCACTGCGACTTCATTGATAGTGGGAGCATTGAATTGTCTTGTATGGCCTCCAGACGGTCTTTTGTCTGCTCCGATAATCTGACCAATGCATTATGCTCGTGCAGCAGATTTTGCAATTGTAAAATCATCTCGCAGTAAAAATTGTACAACTTTGATCTAGTTCAATAGCCAAATCACCAACGAAAGGAACTTATGATCTTCGTTTGGTGGTGGTAGCAAAGATGGTGTATGTTTGAAAATATGAAACATGAATGTTTGAAAGCAAATTTAAAAAAAAGTTGGAAGAATTGTTCATTTTAATAATAAAATTATGACATAAAATCAGAATTTTTCGAGAACACCCAATATTGAGTAAACCCTAGCTTAATTAACATTTTGCGAAAGATATTCCTAGAATAGTTAATTTCAAAAAATAATGTGTCTTCGTTATTTTTTAAAAAAGCAACGAAAAGAAATAAAAAGTTTTGGCGACGTATTTTAGAAAAAAAGTGAAAAAAAATTTAACTTTGTTACCTTTATGAAAAAAGCCACGATGACATAATATTATTTAAAATTTACTATTCTTGTCGAATTGAGCTAGGGTATTACTCAGCTTCAGTAATACTATCAGACATGCATAACTACGTTTGTGTGTTTTTTCACTGTTCCACTGTGTAATGAGACGCCATTACCTTATAACTCGGATTGTAGTTGAGTTGGCTTCAAATGACGTCATTTGAAAACATCCGTTATATTTTTTTTTCATCACACCAAAAACATAATAAATTTCACAATAATCCGAAATTTTCCAAGCATCTTAACGAATTTTCCATTTTTACGTTGACTGTAATCATTAAATTAAGCAACACAATGCAAATTTTCGTCGAATTATCCAAATTTTCCAAGTTTTTCCGGAATTTTCCGAGTTTTCCACCAAGGATTTTTCCACTTTTCCATTCGAAAAGTCATTTGGGAATAATTATCCGAAATGTTTCATATTAACATCGTCCAAAATTATCAAATCATACGTTAAATTAAAAATTTCATCGAAAAAAGAAAATTAATTTTTTTTTTTATTTTTCCGTAATTTTCTAACAAAAATTTTTCCATTCAAAAAGCCACTACGGAACAATTGCATACACAATTTTATACCACAATTAAAATTTCAATTTTCATCAAATCAAGTAATACAATGCAAAATTTCTGTGAAAGTCCAAGTTTTTCCTTAATTCGACTTTTCCGGAGGATTTCCCCCAAATTTTCTTTCGCATAAATCTTCCCCAGGCAATTACGAACAACTGAAAAAAAATTCTGGAGTTTTCCGAGTTTTCCACCAAGAATTTTTCCATTTTTCCATTCGAAAAGTCATAATTTTTCGAAATTGTTCACATTTACATCGCCCAAAATTACCAAAACATACGAAAAGATGCAAAATTTTGTCGAAAAAAAAGAAATTTTTTTTTGGCATTTTCCATAATTTTCCAACTAAAATTTTCTATTTTTCCATTCGAAAACCGACAAAAATTTAATTTTCGATTTACCTCAAATCAGGCAATAAAATGCAAAACTTTGCCGAAAAAAATTAAATTTTTCAATTTTTTCGGAATTTTCCGAGTTTTCCACCGAGAATTTATCTATTTTTCCCTTCGAAAAGTCGTTGCGGAATAGTTATTCGAAATTTTTCGCAAGTTACATCGATTAAAACTATCAAATCGTACGATAAAAAGTAAAATTTCGTCGAAAAATAGTATTATCATTTTTCGAATTTTTCCGGAATTTTCCAACAAAATTTTTTTATTTTTCCATTCGAAAAATCATTCGTACCAATTGCACACAAAATTCCATACAAAAAGCAATTTTCGGTTTTTTCCAAATTTTCCGGCTTTTCCGGAGGATTTTCCCAAAATTTTCTTTTACATAAACCTTCTCCTGGAAATTACGAACAACTGAAAAAAAATTTCAGCAAAATCGGTCCAGCCGTTCTCAATTGATGAATTACTATACATTTTTGCCACCATTTTTATATATATAGATTTATTATCATCTTACCAACAATTTGACATTGTCAGTAGATGCACCCGTTTTTTGTGTGCCTCAGCTGATAAAAATTACTAAAACTTACAAATGCAAATATCCGACCAAAAAAACAAAAGCAAAAGCACCCACTTTCAACCAGCCATACTGCAAAGAAAAGCGATATCATCATTTAAAAGTTAATCCAAATCCATCCCATTTCATGCCATAGAGAATAAATGCTGAGCAACGACCAAGTTCAGTTGTGCATTAAATGCAAATGTTTGAGAATTCTATCGACACGCATGCATCTAAATTTATTTGTCAATCAGTCTTAAACTACGACTTGGCCAGTTTCATAAAATAGCAATAATTGCCATGTAAGCGCTTCGCTTTACTTTGCTATGCTATTCGCTGTGCTTTACTCTTCATCTGCGCTGGCAATGGAACTATGTTCGATGCTTCGTTGGTCACTCGAGCAGCCTTTTGCCTTTTTCGGTCAAGAGCATGAGAGTGAGCGCGCCCGCTTTTGAATATGTGGTAAGTACATGAATTTTGCATGCAACTTTGTACATCACACCATGCCACCACACATCACATCAATGTATGCGGCGGACGTGAACGCAATGCCTACAACAATATACGAAATTCATATGATAATGAAGAAAACCCAATGAAAAAAATCAACTTCAACCTTAGCTTTCAAAATGTACTCTATAAATTCTATAACCGCTCAGCGTACTTGTTACAAAAACAACAACAACCAGCATCACCGAAAAAAACAACAACCTAACATCATATTAAACAATTCAAAGTCTATTTGCAACCTCTGCCTTTGATAGCATTGGTCGTTCTAGGTACAACGCAAGAAAACGCCTTTGACTTTAGCGTGTTGAGCGTGGGACAGTGGGAGATTTTTAAAAAAAAATCGAAAAATAAAAAAAATTGGTTTTGTGTTTGTGGTGACTTACTAATATTTCGCTACATGGAGAGGAATAATTGAAACTTTTGTTAACATTACATTTATTTGCTATATTAATATCATATTAACATTATTAATGCATATACCTAATTCATTGTGTAATTGTGTTGTCTACTTTGATGATTATGTAATGATAGTTTTTTTACCCCACTGTGCCTCCATGATGTCACTCTTAGAATGTGCGTCCCACACAAAAGGCCTTTCGGTGGGCTCTCTCTGTTTGTTTATTTGTAAACAATTGTTATAAATATTCGCCAATTCCCATAAAGTCCTCCCTAAGAGAGATCCTTTTGTTGTCCATCGCCCTTGTGTTGTGCTTGTGTCTATTTTGATGGTTTTTATCACCATTTTCGTTGTTGTTGTTGGCTCCTTCCTCAGTCACTCACCGGTCACGCGGCGCTCACTCAATTGTAAGTCTATTTTTATTATTTGGTCAGTCATTTCTGTAGCAGCAGCATCAGCAGCCACACTGGCCACCACAATGGCCATCAGTGGCAGTTGGAGCCTTTATGTTAAAAGGGTTTTCATTTCAACGTTTTAATCGTTTTGATAACATTTTTAACAACATTTTCTAACATTTTTACTATTACGACGCGAACATGTTTCTAGTGTTTACCATAATTCTTCCGGCTGCAAGAGATACAGCAGCCAGTCAAGCCAAAAAGCCACATGTGGTCCACTGCCAATGTTTGGCCATCAGTGTTGGAGGCCATTACGTATGTATGGCATCTTAGCTATGAGGTGCTGACAGAAATGCGTTTGGTTTTTTAAGGGTTAAGTATTAATTTGTTTTCGACGCGTGCGTACATGCTATCGGGCAAAAGTGTCTTGTGACCTAGCTGGTGGGGGGCAAGTGTTGCCAAATAGATACTATGTGTAGCTTTTGCAAATGTTAGCTATAAATTTATACATATTTTGAAATCAAATGTAAGCATTTGTATTGAGTTACAAATGGTCAACAAAAAATACGATTTCCGCATCCTTTGATTTTATTTTTAATACTCGTGCAAAGAGATATATTTCTCGTTACTACTTTATCCCTTTAACCCTAGAAAGAAATTGATATGGTTTTGTAGGTTGCAAATATTTAGGTTGCTCAACATTGCACCTTCTCACATTTGCTACCACTGAACGAATATTCGGTGTCATTTCCCGGAGAACACATGACCTATGGGACGTTGTGAGATCTTCGGGGAGTTTCATAGAGAGATTCTGGTCTCTAATTGGACCGGCCGTGGCATATAATCGGCATGTCTAGTAAAAAGCTTGTCAAACAGTGACGTTCCTATTCGTCGATAAACAACTAGGTGCCGTTTGTTGTAAATCTTAAATAGAAAGCGTGTTAATTCACAACAACGGGAGAAGCTATCCCATACCTCATTCAAGTAAGATGTTGGTTATCTGGTTCCGCATCAAGTCAAAAGGTTTTCACATCACGCTGATTTGTATACCTGTCCTGACGTTAGACAAAGACGATGACAATAAAGATGCATTATATAAGCGCCTAAAGGAAAAATATGATCGCAACATGGGCAGGGCAGACATTATAGTTGCTTGGGAGATATTAATTCTTAAATAGGAAGGGAAGATGCTCTTGGTTCAGCAGTTGTAAAAGTCAGTCTACACACCAACACCTCCGATAACGGATTGAGACTGGTTAGCATCGCGTCGATAAGAAACATAGTAGTGAGTAAAACCAGATTTCTGCATAAAGATATACACAAGGCAACCTGGATATCCCCCAATTATTGACTCGGATTACCACCAAGTTGCAGTCAAGTAACGCACACGATTAAGTAGTGCTAAAAACACTCATAATCAAACGCAAAGGAAGCTAGACATCACAAAGCTGCATACCACCGAAGTAGCCAATGCCTACTCCAACCAACTCTTTCAATTACTCCAAACAAACCCCCCTAATTCTAACGTTTCCAAAACACAGTAGCAGCATATTGCGAATTCTATGACCACTGCCGGAACGACCGTACTAGGTTATATAAAACCATGCTCAGACAAGCCCTATGATGAATGTCGCGAGATGTCTGAGGAAATGGATGCTGCATACAAGGCAAAACTGCAGCCAATGGCAACGTGGGCGGTGACGGACTGTTATAATAAGATAAGAAAGGAGATGAAAGGCCTGTTCAGGCGAAAAAAGCGTCTGTGGAAGAAAAGAGAGAGCCAGGATATCGAAAATTACAATGATAGAGGTGAGGCCCAAAAATTCTAACAAAGGTTTTAAAGCAAAGGTTATGGAACAGGGATTCCCACCTATAGGAACAGACACTGAAATCCGGTCACGCACACTCAGAGTGTGTGGCAAATATAGAGGGAACCCTTTCAATCTCTACTCGTTCCCGAAGGCAGCATAAATGACCGAATCACACCAATCATAGACGACGGAGTATATTGTCCACCACTGAGCCAAAACGAGATCAGCACGACGATCGCAAGGCTTAAAAATAATAAAGCTGCGGTAGCCGATGGACTGCTGGCAGAGACTTTTAAAGCCGACGGCGATGAGCTAGTAACATGCATGCACCTGCTCATAAACACGATTTGGCTCAGGGAATGCATGCCCAATGATTGAAATCTGAGTGTCCTATGTTCCGTGCTTAAAAAAGGCTATCCAAGTGTATGTACCAACTATTGCGGGATTAGCCTTTTACCCATCGCATACAAAGTCCTGTCTAGTGGGTTACGTGAACAACTTAAGCCCATCCTAGCGAACCTGATTAGACCTTCTGAGTGTGGCTTTAGACCTGGTTAATCCTCGGCTAGCCAATACAAGGCCTACCAATCACACTACGACAAATCCTGTAGAAGACCCAAGAAACGCAGATCGATGTCTTCCATTTGTTTATCTATTATAAAACTGCATTCGACAGTCTGATACGACAGACATTATTAGGTGCTATGGCTGAGTTTGGAATCCCCGCGAAGCTGATACGACTTTGCGAGATGACACTGACTAACACGAAGGCTTCAGTGAAAATAGGTAAAAATCTGACAGAGCCATTTTCTACTAAGCGAAGCGTTAGACAAAGCGATAGTCTGTCATGCAATCTCTTTAATATCATATTGGAGATGATCGTGCGAAAGCCTGACTGATGAACCATCTTTAACAAAAGTCTCATGCTTCTCGCATATGCCGATGACTTAGATCTCATTGGTCGCGGACTGTGGGATATTACTGCAGCTTTTTCGAGCATTGAAAAGCAGCCGGCAAAAGTGGGTCTGGTGATAAATGAGGACAAAACCAAGTTATTTGTTTCAACGGACAAAGAGTCTACTCGTCTGGGACGCTGCGTGAACGTTGAAAACTATAACTTTGAAGCGGTAGGTGATTTTGTCTAACTAGACTCCGCCATAAAAAAAAAAAAATGTCAGCCTGGAATTCAAGAGACGAGTATTGATCGCACAGCGCCGCTTCTATGAGCTAAGCAAGCGATTTAACGACAAAGCGCTCCCTCGAAGAACAAAGATCCAACTTTATCAGACACTTATACTACCTGTCTTGCTCTACAGCGCAGAATGTTGGGTAATGACTAAAGCGAACCAACCTACTCTGAGAGTCTTCGAGAGAAAAAAACTTTCCCATAATCGTTAAAGGCGAGTACCGTCATCGAATGAACCATGAGCTGTTTGAGCTGTACAACGACATCGCCGAAGTCAAGCACGTTCAAATAAACCGTATGCGCTGGCTTAGACACGTTGTATGAATCGACGAAAAAGCTCGCGCTCGAAAAGTCTTCGACAATAAACTCAATGGGAGGCGCAGGAGGGGCGACCAAAATTTAGTTGGATGGACCTGATGAAAGAGCTGTTATCTAAGCGTGGTAAGACGAACTATTTAGGTACCGAATTCTTTTCTACGTGCGGCTACTGATGGATGAATTTCAGTTGTTGCTGCAATATAAGAGAAGAAGAAGAAGTATGATATACGAACAATTCTGCATCGTAAATTTGAACGTACGGACCAAATTATCTGACAATTAAAATGTATAATTGTTTGATCATGGCAAACAATTTAATGTACAAATGGGCCCGTAAGGTGGCACTGGGGTGGATTTATAAAGAAAGTCTAAACGAATGAACCCATTTAACTAAAGTATGTTTGTTTGATCATGAGAAAAAAATGTTTGTACAAATGGATCTGATAGGTGGCGCTGGGGTGGATTGATATCGTAAATTTGAATAAATCTGAACGTGAAAGTAGCCCCAAAAAGAAGAAGTTCTGCATCGTTCATTTTGTCAAGTTACATGCCATAATAATTTAATCACCCCTATTCCCGTAGTCGTAGTCGACATCGTCGTCGTTTTTATGTCAATGTCACTTTGATTCAACATCGTCGTCACATCAATGCTATTTCGGTATTCTGTAACTACAATGAGACGACGTCGACTGGTAATCGATAACATGAAAGAAATGACAACAGCTGATGTAACATCTGTGCATCAGCTGATTTATTTTGATTTTTATTGTGTTTCATGAAAAAATATTTTTGTGCCCGAATAAAATTCAAGCGATGAGGAAAGCAAGAAATATCTTATACTGAAAAGGAAAATACTTCGACTATGATCCGATGATTTTAAACTTGCCAGATAACGAGTATGTTCATCGATGTTAAAATCGTAATTTGAGGTTATCTGTTGGCCGACCTTCCAACTTTTTTTTAGATTCGAGAACTACTCAAGTCTTAATATAGCAGCATTTAATTCCGTAATAGTTCCTATAGAAACAGTTCCTATCATGAAAAGTGAACTCAGGACATATGTTTTAGTCATAATTAAGTTGTCAGCAACATTGAGGTCCTTTGGACAGGGGCCTTACAACCTAAGTGTAAGTGCAGCCAGTATTTGCAAGATTCCCGTCGAAACCCTGAATGCATTAGAGAGGTGATTTGTCCACCTTGGATACAATTGGAAGTAACTGAAGATGACAAATCTGATGCATAAATTTTTTTAACAAAACAGGATTTACAGGAGTTATTGAATATGTCGATGGAACCCATATCAAAATTTTTGCTACAAATAAAGAAGACCAGATCCGTAACAACAACCGCAAAGGATTCTTAAAGGCGCTCCAAAGGAATTAAATTGTTTTTCACCAATTTTCTCACATTACCCCTTAAAATTAGACAAAATCCTTGTACCTATGAGGGATTTTGTTTCCAAGCCCCTATTTGTTACTCGACATTGTTATTCTTGACGTCATTAAACAAAACCTTTTTTTAAATTTAAAAAACTAAAATTATTCCTTCAAATTGTTTCAAGTCGTTAGTAACAACTGTGACGACAGATTCAGAGTCGTTTCGATTCAACGACGTCGTCACATATCCTTACAGAATACCAAATTTGTGTCAATAGTAACCGATAGTTATCGAAAACGACTACGAGAATACCGATTTTACAGCGTCATCAGAAGACGACGTCGTTTTGCGACGACTACGGGAATAAGGCCGAATATCGATTAGAAGTCATTCAACAATCTAACTTTCGTTTAAGTAATCATTGTCACTGCTTACTCTAAGAAGAGGCGTATCCGTAAAAATCTATGTTAACGCCAACCCCTCAAAATGATAAGTCTTTGCAAATTTTGCCATAGCCTATGTATGAACACCATTGGAGTATGTTAAGAGGTTCAGCAAAGTTCCATAGCTCCAGTAGCCATGTATGGAGGTCTTTTGTTTGGCATAATACAAGAACGACTAGTCAAGGTTTGCTGAAACAATTTTAGTAAAAGAAAGAAATACAATTCCTTAAATCTATTCACATATTATTTCTCCACATAATCAACAGTTTGGTAGTTTCACTCACAGTGGTCACTGTAATATAAACATTATTACGACTCACAACATTTCTGTTTCGTGTAATTATGTTGCAAACCCATATCCATTAAATCTATCTATTCTATAAAGACATTTATGTTCTTCTTAATCAACAAAAGAAAATTCGCTTTAAAAATTCTTCATCTGCAACTGGTGGCCCACATGTGTACTTCATTAGCTCGCTATAATGATGTGCAAAGAAGAAAAAAAAAACATTGTAGGAATGTCTCCCAAACATGCAAATGAGCAGAACATGAAAACGTGGCTCTAGTCGCCCTTTTTTTGGGAGACCACGCTTATATTTTTTTTTGCAGTTTTTAAATGAAAGTGAAACCTAAAATCGAAACTTCAGATGCTAACAGAAATGTGGACCAATGAACACGACGACCAAATAACGTTGAAAACGACCACAAGACAACAGCAACAGCAACAATGGTAACTGCAACAACGTTGCCAACAACTAATGTGCAACATCAAACAAATCGATTGATCGTTTACATGACACTCTAGTGACCGTCGTCATAGACCGCGACGCCGCCGCCATTCCAAACTTCCCATATGATAAAAAAAAACTCACACACGAAACAATGGTCAATAATGTTTTCAATACAATTCTTTAGTTCGATTTCAATTTCAGTTGAGAACTGCAGCTGATTAAGTTCTTGTGATAAGTGCAGCAGTCAACCTCCCCGCCCAACCAAATGAAAAGTTCAGTTCGATTGTCGTCGTTTCAATTCTGATGGCCAAAGAATAAAGCCATATTGGTAATGGTCGTAACATAAAATACAAAACGTGACAATGTTCCAGACGCGTGTTGCACCAAATGTTGTGAGTTTGTTCGGCAGTTGAATGTGAAACATTGATTTCTGTTCACAACTAATGAGAGTGACATGGCAAAGTTGTTGTGAGCTTGTCATACGACTTGTAGTATAGTACTCACTGGTGATGAAGGTGGGGTTTATGGCGGGGGGAGAGGGAGCATGGCAGTTTAACAAATGTGTGACCACTAGGGTGTTCAAAACCGAAACCGAAAAACCGTAAACCGGTTTTTTTATTTAAAACCGTATGCCGGTTTTTGAAAAAAATGCCATTTTCGAATAACCGGTTTAACCGAGTTTTTTCTTTCGGGTACTCTGTTTTTTTTTAAATTAGTTTGAAATTGAATTTTTTAAATTTTACAAAGTTTTTAAAAGCATTCATGTTTATAAAATGTAATAAGATATTTCTAAATTAATTTGAAATTTAATTTTAAAATTTTCCAAAGCTTCTTAAAAGATTCTCGTTTATAAAACGTTAAAAGTTTTTTCTAAATTAAGCTTCTAAAAACATTTTGGTTATTAAATGTAAAATAAGTTATCTAAATTACTTTGAAATTGAATTTTAAAATTTTACAAAGCTTCTAAAAATATTCTCGTTTATAAAATGTAAAAAGTTTTTTCTAAATTAATTTGAAATTAAATTTTAAAACTTTAAAAAGCTTCTAAAAACATTCTCGTTTACAAACATTGAATACCCTAATTATATGTATTAGGACCGAAAAATATCCTACAAGCTAATCCTGTAAAAAGTAGTCTAAAAAGGCGTAAACGATGGAATTTGCTAACGAGCTTTTTAAAAGACTTTATCCTGCAATTTCCCCAACAACGACAGAGTCTAGTAACAGTTCAGATTGTGAGATTGGGGAAACTCCTAATGGAAGTCTTTGCAACGATTTAAACAGGACAATAAATTACATCCAAAATCCAACAGTGAAGCCTATATGATGATTTCAACTATTTCGATAAATTTAATAAAAGGACAGAAAAGCTCAACATCCTTCTAAACGCTCTTTTGCCAATAAATCCTACATCTACAATAAGTGAGCTCGTGTTTTCTGTATCAAGCTTTATAAAAACGAAACAGAAGAATTGACTCAAAAGTCAATTTTCTAGTATATTGATATCATTACTCGATTTCTAAAGTGAGCGAAGTGGTACATTTGTATGGGAGGTACCAGAAGGGGCGTGGATAGACTTAAAGTTTTTTTCTTCAAAACTTAATCCTGATTTAGCTTTAATAAATACAGAATTTGGGCACGATACCGTTGAGAGTATTGGTATTACTACTCCATCTCTAGTGGGCGGAATAGTACATTTGTATGGGAGGTCTCAGAAGGGGCGTGGCTAGACTTAAAAACTTTATCCTGATTTAGCTTTACTAAATACAGAATTTGGACACGATCACGTTGGGTGTATTAATGTAACTACTCCATCTCTGAAGTAGGCGTAATGGTGCATTTGTATGGGAGATACCAGCAGGTACGTGGCTAAGCTTCCAAACTGGTTCTTTAAAATTGTATCCTGTTTGAGCTCTACTAAAAACAGAATTTGGTCACGATCAGGTTGGATCTATTAAGATATTAATCGTTTTCTAAAGTGGGTGATACCTGATGGGTATGGGAGGTACCAGATGGGGCGTAGCTAGACTTCCAGTTTTTTCTCCAAAACTTTGTCCTGCTATAATTTTACTAAATGTTGGATTTGGGCACGATCGCATTGGGTGTATTGATATTACATTCTAAACAAATGCATTTTTTTAAACCAAATTATTTTTTTATAAATATTTTTAACTTTTTAGGAAAAAAACCGAAAAAACCGGTTAAACCGGTTTTCTTTCAAATGCTGTATTCGAAATCCGATTTTTCTAAAAAATAAATTTTTCGAATAACTCGGAAACCGAGTTTCTTAAAAAAGGAGGTATTTGAACACTCTAGTGACCACATACTTTGTTTGAGTTTATTAAAGGTATGGGGTATGGGGAGTGTTTAAGGCTTAGCTTAGTAGTGTGTGTATATGAATATAGTTCTAACATCTCAGTAAGAATCATAGAACATATCATCCAAATTATTAGATTTCCAAGGGACAAATTACAAAGAAATAATATTTGTTCACCTTTAAAAAGCAATGGGCAGACACACAGTTGAAAAACCGTTATGGTAAAGATCTAACAGTGAATCTATTGTTGAAATATTCAAAAACGGTTTTTAAGCTTTTTATTAAATTTGCAATCTTTTTGATTTCCTTCTCTTTATGCATCAAATTCATAACAAACTGAATACATTCTACTTTATGCTTCCAATCCTATTAATATTATAAACTAGCTGGCCCGGCAGACTTCGTCGTGCCTTCAAATTATTGTAAAAGATATTGATTGCTGTTGAAATCTAATAGCGATTGGTTTATTACTTTGACCTCTGAAATATTTCAATATAAAAGGCGAGGTTTTTCCGGACACATTCTGTACTTCATATATCTAAAAGATTATTATATATTATTGTAAGAAGTGCATTGTCGTCCACGATTTGATGAAAACTTACTTATTGATAGGCATACATTCTAAAATCAATTTTTTAAGCCGATTGACTGACATATAAATTTCTGCGTTGGTGAACTGGGTGATTGTACCTAAAGGTGCTTGGTCTGAGCCATGATATTACTTTGCACCTTTTTATCCCAAGGAGTACGAATTTGCAAAAATCCCTTCATTTGGCTCAACAACCCTATTAACGGTTTAGTCTGGGTGATAGCAACAGTTTT
Organism: Muscina levida; assembly: GCA_964034835.1. NCBI lineage: Eukaryota > Metazoa > Arthropoda > Insecta > Diptera > Muscidae > Muscina > Muscina levida. The sequence continues at coordinate 23,611,035 of OZ035884.1, read as the reverse complement.
TCCCATTTACGCGTTTGTCCCCTAAAAGTTAAAAATGGGAAAAACCACTTTGTGAAGCTCTCTAATGATATAGAGAGTGCGCCAATATTAATGTTCTCCATTCTACCTTAAAGTCTGGCAGACGATCTACAGGCCATCCCCAACTTTCACTGCAATTTTCGTCAAAATCGGTTTAACCGTTTTCGCAATTAGTGGTGTCATTAAAATGGACATTTTTTTTTGTATATATAGAGTTTTCAATAATTTTAATGTTAAAAAAATGTTTATATGTAATGTAATCAATGGCGACTAAATGACTTTAAAAAAAAATAAGCATATCATAATCTAAACACCAGCAACTGGATCCAAACATACATCCAAAATTTTCTCATGTCAAAAATGCATTCATTTTAAGTTTGAGTAAAATCGGACAATCGAAATAATTTAGCTCCAGCCACCTTAACAGCGGGTCCATTTATACAAAAAAAAATTCTCATAATAAAACAAATATATATTCTAAATTTCAGTCAAATTGTTTGATTCGTTATAATGCTACCATAGCGGCACCTTCTGGGTCCATTTATACAAAAACTTTGTTCTCATGATCACACAGTTATACATACTAAATTTCTCTTAAATTGGTCCATTCGATCAAATTTTGATAAAAAAAATCCACCCAAACTCCACCTACTGGGTCCATTTGTACATAAAAATTTTCTAGTGATTAAACATACATACATTCTGAATTTCAGTAAAATTGGTCCATCCATTAAAATTTTCGATATAAATACACCCCAGCGCCATCTACCGGGTCCATTTGTGCATACAATTGTTTCTTATGATTAAACAAACATACATTCTGAATTTCAGTTAAATTGGTCCATTCATATAAATTTTGATTATAAATCCACCCAGCGCCATCTACCGGGTCCATTTGTACATAAAATGTTTTCTCATGATGAAACGAATATCCATTCTAAATTTCAGTTGAATTGGTGCATGCATTCAAATTTTCGATATAAATCCAAGTTAGCGCCACCTGGAGTGGATTTTTTTCAACACAAACAATCTACGGAAAATTTCGAATCGAATAAAAAAAATCAGCCAAATCACTCCAGCCGTTGTCAAGTGATGGTATGACATACGTGGACCATTTCATTTTTATATATATAGATGTGAATGTCTGTCTGTTTGTTTGTATGTTTGTTGCTCAATCACGCCTAAACGGCTGAACCGATTTCAATGAAGATAGTTAGTGTACTATATGGAAATTGCCGTAGGCTATAATTTTTTTTAATTTTTTTAACTTATGGTTGGAGTGGGCGTGGCAAAACTTTTTTTGAGCTAAGGAGATACAATTTGGTACACAGATGGTACTTGGCAACACGAATATGCAGAATATTTAATACACAGAAGATGCTCGGCAACATGAATAAGAAAATGCAGACGTAATTGGAGATCAGTGGGCGGAGTGGGCGTGGTAACGCATATTTTTATAGCTCCTTATTTGGTACACAAATAGTACTAGACAGTATGAATATGAATATGTTGACGACATTTTAATTTTAGATCATTGGGGAAAGTGGGCGTGACATAACTGTATTTTAGCCCTAGAGAGATAGAATTTGATACAAGGATAGTATTGGACAACACGAATACAAATATGAAAATATGAAAACCCGAGTAGGGGTTGCAAAACTGTATTTTATCCTTAGAGAGATAACATTTGAAACCCAGATAGCACACGGCAACACTAATATTAATGTGCAGACGACATTTAAAGAGCAAGGACAATGTTAGAAGAGTTTGTTCTTAAATTCATAATATTCTTAAATTTTATTTGCTGACACCTTTGGCAAGAAGTTTTCCAGAGTTGTGTCAGTAAACTTTAAGGACTATTTACATTGCGTCAGTTTGTTTTATAAAAAATGTTGGCAGTATGTCGTCAGATAAACGTATTTACCTTAACACAGGGTAAAGTGCAATAGTGACAATGCACAGTGGTTCCGTTCATAGGCCAAAAATCAAAAAACTAATCACAAAGTATTAAAATAAAATGTGAACAAATTATCTCTTAAATGTCCAAACTTCATAATGGTAAACCGGATTCTTCTGAAAATCTAACGGGACTTTTTAAAAATAGAATTTAACCATGAACATTTGTTCGCGCTTTTGTACGTTGGTCGAATAATTTAAAGTAAGAGTGCACTTCAAAATGGATTGCTCATTGCATAAGTCTAAAAAATTAAATTATTTTAAATGGATTTTAAAATTAAAAGTATGTTTTTAATCTCCACAAATTTAGAAAAACTAACTTGTTTTGTAATTCTTGTCAAATTAATGTTTTAGGTAACGTATTTTTTTGATCCTATTTTGTGCGTCTTCATTATGATTATTTAGAGTTTTAGTTGTGTTCCCCCCAGATCCCCCTTTAGGTATCTTTTCCATTGTATTTGTCGTAGTCTTAAGGTAATAAAAGTGTTAAAGTTTGTTGCGGAAATTTGCGGATGTGCGTGTAGTTTTTAATATACTAAACCGCCTTCTTATTAAATCCTCAAACGTAGGTAAGAGGGTAAGTATAATTTCATAAGTGAAAAAGTGTATCGACCCCAATTATCTCGACCCAAATTATCTTAAAACCAAATTTGTTTAAAGATTTTTTAAGACGATTGTCCCATTTCCGTCGGTCCGGCTGGCTGGCCGGTTGGCTTGCTGGTTGGAAGGATAACTGATGGGCATGATAATTTGAGTAAACCTTAACTGATCTTTATAAAAATTTACCAGTTTTAATATTTTCCAAAATGAAGTTACTTTATTGTAAATAAGCAGAATTGCCCCACCCTTTCTGGTACCTCCCATGCAAACTTACCTATTTATGGATATTTCTTCCAAACGAAACACTACATGATTATGAACTTTAGCGGACTAATCGGAACTTTTGCCGCGCCCCTTATGCCACCTCATTGTATATAAATGACCTAAATCATCGTAATATTCCCACAAGCATATTCTTTTTCAGTCAAATTTTTTCCAAGGAAAACTTAGGGTGAATACGGACTATGTTGCTCTACCGCTTCTGGGATGTCTTATACAAAATTTGGGAAAATTAATATTTCTCTCATAACATTTAAACGAAAACTGGAGTATACTTGAATGTGGTCAGTTGGATTATCTTGAAATCCGACGCAAAACCTGGGAAAACCGAAATATTAGCTTCAGACGGTTTTACATACATATCATTTTTGTAAGAGATATTGAATTGAACTTTTTATAACTGTTGCTAGTTTTGCTACATGTCTGTAAACTTCTGGCCATACGACCGAGAGTCCTATTCCCGATCGTTTAAGCTACATAAGTAATTTCCTTTTCAATAACTCGAGAGTAAAACAATGTTGTACATAGGGTGAGGGTATTTATCAGTCAGTACACCTGGTTGAAATTCCTGTACTGGCTTAAATATTTTTTAAGAGCCCTGCTGAACATTTCAGCTCTGTACTACCACTAGAAGTATTTTTGGCCGCGCCTCCATACAAGCGGATCCACTGTGCAATGATATCAGTAGTGTAAATGTGCCTTTATAGTACTCTGCAATGTAGACATGAATATACCGACAACACATTTATTTTCGGCCGGCGGGGATATGGAGAAGAATATTTTTTTTTCGATCGGTCGGCAGAAGGGAAGGTGGGTAAAATGTTTTTAGGACTATATAAGGTAATCCACCTTATTACGTATTTCGTAGTCGACTTTCGACAACATTCGACTGTTCTATTTATTTGATTTAAATTAGTAATAATTAACAGAATTGTTTAGTGTTGAGAATTTTTTTATAATCTAATGAAAAAGAACATGATATGATCAAGGCCAGTCATATTTCAGTCTCACAAACGACATCAGCGATAACATATTTTAAAAACAACAATGATTCGACGTGACTACGACATACATAATAAGGGGGAATATTTGAATTCAGATAGTACTTGGTACTATAAATATGAATTTGCAGACTGATGTTTTAATATCGGTTAGTGAGACATGGTTAGCTTGATCAAGTAAAGGAGTAACTTGAGGTAACGAATTGTTTATAGAGCGTACAAGAACGAAGCTTAAGCTTAGCCCTTTAAGTAGGCGTCCCAAATATATTATAAGTATTCGTCAAATTAGTAATAGCGAAGCATTGCCGGGTCCACTAGTTGTAAATATTTAAGCGTAAAACATGATTTTGTGTTCTCAATACGAAAAGACAAAATTATGACACAAAACGTTGGGTGGGTGTCTATCAACAATTTGTAACACAGACCAACGCCCGGTTTCTGGTCACAAACACAAAATACTGCTCTTTTTATCTACTACCACAGCCTCCACATTCGCTCAAAGACATTCACTTACAACACACAAGGTTGAATGGAATGGTTGAAGGTCGTCCGATATAAATAAATTACATAAATTGTCGTTAGAATTGTTTGCGTTCATTTGCACTGGTCGACGTCAGTACACACGCCGCCGCAGCAGTAAATATTTTACATTTATTGCTAAAATGCCAAAACGAAAATAATTTGAATTTTGGTTTCCCTTTTCAAAGCAACACAACACAAAATACAAATCGATATCGCAATAAAATTCTGAAATTCTGTGAAAACTTCAAAATGCAATTAGCATATTTCACATCACAATCAAACATCGCCAGGGGACAACAAACAAAACGTAAAACAACTCTCCACTGTCAACAGTCTCAATTTAATGGTCACATGATGTGTTCAATTCTAGGTTCCTCCGACAGGACATGAGTAACAATCTCTTGGCAAATCAATAGCAACATTTTGTGACATCTCTAGGCGCACTGAACATCATGACATATCCTCCGCATCCCCCCGCAGTCCTCCGCATCATAAAAAAAAGTAAATAAAACAAATCTGTAGACTTAGTCCAAGTCGTCGTTAGGTCTCTTAATTTTTGAGTATTTACCTGTTACATGTTTGTTGAATCACGCCTTTCCTCCTATGTTCTATGTCTTCTTTGCCTTAATGTCGTCTTGTGTAGTTTCACTTACATGCAAATTGTCTAAAAATGATCTGCAAGTTAGTGACCGACTTCCATCTCCTCATGTCTGTCTATCTCTTGTTGTTGTCCGTTGTAATGACGTTTTTGTTTTGGTTGGTCTTTGGGTTTTTGGTTCTTTCTTGCTTGTTTCTATTTGGTAACAAAAATCGTGTTCTACAAATCTAAGTCTAGCATCGTTACCCAAAAAAGATGTCTGCCAAAGATGTTGCCCAAAAAGCACAAACAAAATTTACGATGTCATTGACAAAACATTGTTAACAAATGGCAGTTCTTTTTTTTTTTGGGTGGGGGGTTATGCTTAAGACAGCATAGAATTTCATGGAAATGAAAGCAAAAGTGAAACAAATTCTATGAAAGCATCGTGAGGGGAGAATGACTTAGACTGTAGGCAAATAGGTTTTTTAATTGCACTTGCAGAAAACTTTGTCATAGTCTAAAAAGAAGAAATTACTTAAAGATGGTGGTAATCAAATGAAGACTATATATATTTTCTTTAAAATAATAAAAAAATAGTAAGTTAATAGGATTCATGATAAAAGGATTCCAAACAGATAAAAATTATTTAGGAACCGCTGATAACACAGTACAACATTTCTCATCTCATTGATTTGGGACACAATTCTGAGAATTGCACGTGAAAGTAGCCCCAAAAATAAGAATTTCTACGTCATTTTTTCTGTCAATTTGCTTAATGCAGGCAAATTTAATTTAATGTCCATACGATCTTTTTTGCTCAAGGTGGATTTTTGGCACTTTTTCTATACTTTCACGTACAATTCTCAAAATTGAGTCCCAAAATCATGTGTTGTACTGTGTAAATGTCGTAAACCATGTAAATTTTCTTTACCACCAAACAAAAGACTTAAGACACGAGCGTAAGTGTTATGTTAGATTTTGCGAAAGTCTGCATTGCAATTTTTTTGATAAGAAGGTCTTGTAAAACTGCTATATGGCAATTATAAATGAAAGATAGTGGATATTCTAATTTAAAGTTCTCTGATCGTAATTCACTTGGTTATAACCAAAATATCTCTTTGGATGTACCCAAGCAGCTCTCAACGTCCAAAATATCACATATTCCTTGAGCAATGCCACTGATCATTTTAGTGGTAGCAAATGTGAGAAGGAGCAATGTTGAGTAACCTAAATGGCGTACTACCACCGATGTGTCTTAGCAAATAGGTAACAGAAGTTACTGACACAAAGGCTCTCTTAGTTGCTTTGGTAGCCTCAAGAAACTAGGATCAGGTGCTGTGGCCCAGGAAGCCACTCTTCTTAAAAAAAACAAAAACTTTTATGAAAACACAAAGAAAAGGACAAAAACAATAACACCATCAGAAGTTGACGACCCCGGGAATGTTACAAGGACTATGGATTAAAGGATATGCACCTCAAATGTCCAAACACTCTCTAGAGATGGCGTCTCTATCCAATTGGCAAACGACCTCGACAATACACGGCTGACATCAGCGCCCTACAGGAATTGCTGTGGACAAAATAGGGAGGCACACGACAAAAGAACTATGATGGTGTACACACCAATTTGTGTACATGATCCGACGGAAGACAAAATGAAGGACATTAAAAATGCGTTGTAGGAGCGCCTGAAGGAAACATATAAACCCTGCCCTGCCCATGCACCAGCTTATAAACACTATATGGCTCAAGAAATGTATGCCCGATGATTGAAATCTGAGTGTTTTAACCACATTCGACAGATGGCTTAGTGTGGTATCTACGAGCTATTTTCTACCAAGCAAGGCTTCGACAAGGCAATAGCCTGTCATGCGTTCTCTTTAACATCATAATGGAGATGATCATGCGGAAGACTGCAGTAACCACGATTGGTACAATCTTAAACAAAAGTCACATGCTGCTCGCGTATGCCGATGACATTGATATCATTGGCCGTGGACTACGGAATGTTACTGCGGCCTATTCGAACAATGAAAAGCAGTCAGCAAGGAGCCCGATCGGATTGGTGGTCTTGGCACATCCTGTACTACATTAAAAGTTTGCAACATATATCTGTTTTAATATAAAACTGAGAGTCCGGCTGTGACATAGTGGCTAGAACAAGCGACTACCATGTGGGAGATCCGTTGTTCGATTCCCTGCTCCAGTCATCTACATTTTTCTTTCATTGCCGGCCCCTCGTTGTTGTCGACAGCAACTTTGCAGTACTGAAACAGTGACGTTCGCATTCGTCGATAAACCAGTAGGTGCCGTTGGCAGTAAATCTTAAATAGATAGCGTGTTAATTCACAATAACGAGAGATAGCTTCTCATACCACATTCATGTGGGATCTTTGTAATTTTGTGTGAGTTACTAATTGCTATATATATGCAAAAGCAGGCTTGAAAGCTTTGAAATTAAATTTGAGTTTTTATACACCATCACCCTTTAGGATGATGGTATATATCACTTTATACGGAAAAAAATGTAAAGGTGTCGTTAAAAAAGACGTTTTAGACCCCAAGTATATAAAGATTCAATTCGTTTTATGACTTTTCAAGACGATTGAGCCATGTCGGTCTGTCTGGATGGCTTGTGGTAAGGATAAATCGAGTAAACCTTATCTGATCTTAATGAAAGTTTTTCAGTATTTACAATGTAAATATTATTTAACAAATATTTAGAGCGCTAACACAGCGATAATCTTAAAACTCTGTACAGTTTTCTTTTTCCCTTATAAGCGTAATCGAACGACAAATTGTGGGCGTACCACCTCTATACATAATATATAATATTAACATTGTACGATTTTCTTAACCGTTACATAAGAGGACGACCAATTACCTTCCACGGATTTGTGAGCATGTCACTGTGTGTTGGTTGGGGTAAGAAAGTTTCAGTCGGGCGTGTCTAGAAATCCAGATTATTTTTCTCAAAAACTTTTTGTCTGCTTGATCTTTACTAAATACGGAATTTGGACATGATCGCGTTAGGTCTATTAATAATATTCACCGATTTCTAAAGTGGGCGGTCTCAGATGGGTATCGGAGTTACAGGATGGGACGTGGCTAGACTTCCAGTTTTTTTCTCCAAAACTGTTTCCTGCTATATCTTTACTAAATACAGAATTTGGGTACGATCGCGTTGGATTTAATGATATTATTACTCCATCTCTAAAGTGGGCGGATAAGTACATTTGTATAGGAGGTACCAGAAGGGGCGTGGCTAGACTTCCAATTTGTTTTTTCATAGAAACCATGGGTATAATGTGACTCCTTCTGTGTATTACACTTTTGGGTCGTATCAAATGATATATACCCTCCTACCCTTAGGTTGAGGGTATACGTATCATGAAACTTGTCGCACTTTTTACAATGTCTGTCAAATGTGGTATTAATTTGTCACAAACTCGTTTTGATTATATCTTTTGAATATCTTCGTAAATTATCGAATTATCGAATTTAGTAAGAATAATATAGGACATGCACTTTTGTCCAAACCTACCCAACCCTTTGCGCCAATTCCATCATTAACTAGGTACCACCGCCATCACATCTACATGCATGTAATCATTCATTCTTCATATTAATGACGAAATCCCGGAAACTGCAAATCCCCGCACTTAGTACCATGATCAATTCTACAGCGCTATGCGTCATCATCGTATTAAAGCGAAATCTATTTTTAGCACAACACTACGCACAATTGTTGCTGTTATTACAGGTTGTGCTGTAGCATAGACGTGTTAATGCCGCTAAATATTCACTCATATCATTGCCACAATTTAAGATCACATTCTTTAAACCAAAAACAACCACCGGTTTCTGTTTCCATCCGCAAATGATTTCGTCATAATAAAAAAAAAAATCTATAACAACATTGCAAGGTCGTCTGTATGATGGTGGCAACATTCTTTGGCCTTATGGCCTGGAGTTTAATTTTTTTTCCTCTTCATTATGATAAGTCATCGCGCTCTAAAAGATGAGGCCACTGAGTGGTAAGTGAATGGGGAATTCCCTGTGGCTAGCAGTGGCGATACACTTAAGCGTTCAGCATTATTAAATTGATATATTTCATCAAATATAATGGTACATTTTAATATTGCACTTCAAGCTAAATTAGTGATGAAAGGTAGGCTTTTAGGCGGATAAATTTGGTTATGTTAACCAAATTAACCATACACGTTTTTGATGTAATATAATTTGTTTAATATACAATTTTATGCTAGTATGTATATGATAGTATATGAATAGCTTCCATAACAAATGAAATTTGATACGCAGTTTTAAGTCTGTGTGTGGAACATTGCACTAAATGTAATTTTATTTAGTTTAATTTTTGTACAATGTTTTGTATAAAAATGTTTACTGCGAGATGGATAAAAATAAAATTTCTCAATTTTAACAAATTCATAATTTAAGTTCAATTCAAGTCGAACTTTTAGTATGACGTATGACATGTCTTAACATGATGTTGGGGTTAATTGAAAAAAATTTAAAGAATTTAGTATACAAATGATACTCAATGGTACTCATGAACAAACATTTTATTGTTATGATCGGCCTGCTAAGGCGTCGTTGGAAGGAATAGGTCCACATCAATCCCTGCTACACCTAGTGAAAAATGCAGCACGGAATATCACAAAGGTCTTTCGATTATTGTTATGATCGACGAAAAATATAACATTATGATCGAATCAAAACCCTAGCTGCAACTTAATTAGTGAGACACCGTAAAGATCATGTCGCACACGCACATTTTTAATGGCTTCATAACTTATTACGATAATAAACTTATTCGATACCCTCGGCTAACACAATACTATTAAATGATTGAAAATATTCGAAATGCCTTAACAAATGAAATTATCAATATAATTTGTCATAAATGCAGAGTGATTTTGAAAACAAACGAAAAAATTAACAAAATCTAACAGTAAAATTTGGTCATTAAACCTGCAAAAACATGATCTTAACAACAAACATCGGACTTTTTATTTACGTCGATACAAATTCAAATAATTATCCACACGAATACAAACCTGCTGCGCAACCTCATTTCACGCAAATATTGAACAATTGAATTAAGAAGGTATTAAATATCATATCTGGTGATAACATCATCATTTATTATTGCTTGACTTGCAGGATTCGTTGTCAAGCAGCGAGAATATTTGAATTTAAAATCAGACTCTGTACAACTGAAATATTTTTGTATGATTATATATTTTCATATTTTTTATATTTTCAATCTTTTTAAATTTTTACACTTTTATATTTTTATTTTTAAAATTATTATATTTTTATGTTTTTATATTTTATATTTGTATATTTTTATATTTTAATATTTTTATATTTATATATTTTTATAACTTTTTATTTTCATATTTTTTATTTTTTTATTTTTATATTTTAATATTAATATATTTTTTTATTTTTATATGTTTATTTTTTAATTTTTATATTTTTATATCTTTATATTTTTATATCTTTATATTTTTATATTTTTATATTTTTATATTTTTATATTTTTATATTTTTATATTTTTATATTTTTATATTTTTATATTTTTATATTTTTATATTTTTATATTTTTATATTTTTATATTTTTATATTTTTATATTTTTATATTCTTATATTTTTATATTTTTATATTTTTATATTCTTATATTTTTATATGTTTACATTTTTCAATTTTATTATTTTTATTTTTATAACTTTTTATTTTTATATTTTTTAATATTTTTTTATTTTGTTATGTTTATATTTTTATATTTTTATATTTTATTATTTTTATATTTTTTAATATTTTTATATTTATATTTATTTTTCATGATTCTCTCAAGGGGTTTCAGCAGGAATGATGTAAGACTAATTGGTCCGTAGTCCTTCTCTTTGGTGTGCGATGGCCGCCTTTAGGATGAAGACCACATTAGCCACTCTCCATCTTTTTAAAAGATAGCCTCTAGCCATGGGTATCTCCAGCACCTGTTGAAGTTCGGCGAGTATAATGTCGTCCGGACCGGGGTATTTGAAAGGATCAAAGCCGTTGATTACGTCCTTGATCATGTCCCAATCAATTATCGGTATTCACTCGCAGAAGAATACTTCCCACTAGGGAAGTGGGCATCCGAAAGAATTCCCAAGGTTTCCTTTGAGGATTCAGTCCAGGTCCCATCATATTTCATTATCTATGCTGGGGCGCTGGTTATCGAGGATAATACCTTCCTAAGTCTACTTACCTCAGCGTTTTTTTCGACATCGTTGGTGTATTTCCTCCATGAAGATAATTTTTACTTCATTACCAGTTTTTTGAAGAGTCCAAGATTCTCTTTTTACTCCTCCCATATTTTTATATTTTTATATTTTTTTTATATTTCTTATATTTTTTACATTTCTTAAATTTTTTATATTTTTATACTTTAATACTTTAATATTTTTATATTTTTTTGTTTTTATATTTTTATATTTTTTTGTTTTTATATTTTTATATTTTTATATTTTTATATTTTTATATTTTTATATTTTTATATTTTTATATTTTTATATTTTTATATTTTTATATTTTTATATTTTTATATTTTTATATTTTTATATTTTTATATTTTTAAATTTTTATATTTTTATATTTTAGATTATTTTATTTTTATATTTTTTTTATTTTTACAACACACTTATGAAGTCAATGCAAGACCCCTTTGGATAAGCTGCAGCACGTGCCGTTGTATGAACCGCAATAAACAAAAGTAATTTCAATACATATCATTGTAGAAAAATGATCGATCGAATTGTATCAATCCGGTTTTGTTGCTATCTGTCGTGCCTTTGTTCTTCCTAACAAATGACTTTTTTTTATCTTTTTTTGCAATATGACATTTAAATTCGATTTCGTCACGTATGATCATAAAAATATCTAATAGAATTAAATTTCAAATTATTACTTTTATATTATATCGAGATTTACGTCATTGTCCACAATCATATTCTGTTATATTTATGTTCATATCTTAATTTTATGAAATTAACAGTTTATGATGCTGTCTCGTCTTGTATTTATGATCACACTTCCCGGTATATGTTGACCGTATGCCTGCCCCCCAAAAGAGTGATCGATCAAAATGTGAAGTGATAAAAAAACAAAGCAAATTCAAATTATTTAAAAATATGACAATAGACAAAATAGAAACAAGTATCATTTCTCGACTCAAGTAGTATTTATGATCCTAAGCGCAGTTTATGTTTATGTATAAACAAAATAATCATATTGATACAAAAATATCCACACAGTTAAGCTTTATTAGTTGATGAATTGAGATGATAATCAAGGTATAGAATTTCTTATAGAAATAAAAACAGAATACATTTCTAAGCTGTTTTGTTAGTCTTAAATAACTTTAATGTTTAGGATAATAAAGATGTCTTGATGCAAACAAATCTCTTAAGCGCAAATGTCACCAATGTGTCCGGCTGGCAAATTTTGACATTTCAATCGATTGTTGGGTGTGGCGGCTTTAAACTGCATACATTTTATAAAAGGAAATAACATTGAAATTCGATGCAGTTGGTTAGATAATACAGGTAAATAATATATCTTTGCTATCTAATAAAAGTCACAAACAGCTATTTCCCTGTGGCTCTCTACTACATAAAGCTTGTAGAGACCTCGGCTTTACCGTCAAGAAAGTATATAACATCGGCTTAAAAATTAGAATGAGGATGAGGCAGATGCATAAGCGGATTTAGCCAGAAATTTGCTGCGAAAATAGCAGATAAAAAAACATATTATGCCATCACCATCACGCTTCTATCATGCGAGTGATCTGGATTCTAGCACTGACTACCACATTTATTTGATCGCCATTCGATTTTTATTTTCTATGAAGGTAAAAAAAATATTGTTAATCTTATTACAATAAGTATCCATGATATGATACGTCTAATAAACTAAATTTATAATTCATCCATATTCCAAACAAAAAAACTCCTAATTTATCACAAACATACAAAATTATATATATTTACATTTTACAAAATTCTTTCCCAGGCATTATAAAACACAAAATCCCTACTGCACAACTAATCTATTTTAAATTGAACTCAAATCTCTTTGGAAGCTTCCAACTCTACATAAATCTTAGCAAAAGCCCACACTTAGCCATCACTTAGCAAAAGCCACTAGTGTTTGGACAAAAGGTCTCATCATATATCATTGTGGAACACCAACGAAAGTGAATACAGATAGCCCTTTCGTTGGGCAAACAACATCCTTTTTTAGTTTTTTCCTATGCTTTATGAATACGCCACAATATGTGGAGTAATTTTGCCTTAAATTATATAAATCCACATGACAAACGCATATCCTCATAATCACTTATAATTCACACACTTTACTAGTCCATTTGTTGTCTCCACCAATCGGAATGGCACTTGCTGGTGATGCTGCAGTTAGTGCTGCGTGTGTGTTGGCCCGTATAAAAATAGTTTGATTTAGTTTATAATTTATGATCAGGAGTAGGTTAATGCAGTTGCACTCTGGTGGTTATAATTCTTTTCACTTTTAATGCTGCTGTTTATTTTTTGCTTTGATTTAAATTGTTGGCTTTTTGTGGTTCAGAGGTTGATTAATAACTTTATTTGCTGTAAACACAATTTACGCGGTCCACTTGGGTGACTTTTGTGACATCTAGGTGGAGGGAGATATTGATAGTTAGAGCAAAGGATTAAAAATTATTCTAAAAAAAAAAAACATGTAGGAACAACATTGTATAGAGCCTGTAGTGGTCACTAAGGGAATACAGAAATGAATTAATGGGAAACTAAATATCATTATCTAAAGTCTTAGTAAAGGCACATATGATATATAATAATTACTCAAAACTAAAATTGTGGCAAAAAAATAGAAATTTTTTTCTAAAGAATTTTTATTATGATTATGATAAAAAGGTTTAAAAAAAAATAATTTGAATTGATTAGAAAAAGGGCGCAGAAGTTCGACGAAACAGATTCATCAGTAAATCTACCATGATCTGGCCCACCTTCAACGTCTTTAAGATACGTTGCATACTTATATGAAAATCAGTGGACATGCTGGTCCAATGAATACAGAGCGATATATTGCCAAGCTACAGAAACTTTTTGCTCTAGCCGATTAGAAGCAAAGGGATGCAAGTGACAAAAAGTTCATTTCGAGATATTCTTATATTTTTATAGATTACAGCACTAGTAAAAAAAAGTGATCTTATCTTATGATAGTGGAGAGATAGTGTCAAGGATCACAACTGCACACTTATCCAAAAGAATTGAAATTAATTGATCACTTCGTAGATCAAACATATCCCCTATAGACTTTCATCTTTGGGATACCTTAATTGTAAAGTAATTAAAGGCAAAATGCAGAACCTTACATAAAAAACTGTTAAGCCTTCATTTTCAGGTTTCAGTAGTGTCGAAATAATCAAGGATCTCATATCAATGATGGAAACTTTTAATAAATCAAATCCCTTTTTTGTGTACATTCATAACATATAAACAGTTTTTATCTCATTTATCTAGTTCCTGTTACCATCGTTTGTAAGCGCAAAAATACTTTTTTCCAACTTGTATTAAAAAATTTTGAATATTAAAAATAATTTCCATATTAAAAATTAACAAGATAAATAAAATTATAAACATTATTAAAATTATAAAAATTATAAAAATTGTTCTTGATTTTGTTTTTTGTTGATCTGCAATGAATTATGATATTGTCATAGTTCGGTTTAAGATCATTTCTATTGGCAATTATATATTATTGCCAAAAGGTTTTTTGTTCAAGAGTTTGAATTGTATTATGTTGACAGCAGGTTAGGCGTATGACGTCATTTCGATATTAACCACAATGTCTCGTCAGCGCCTTTTGCTGTGCCTTCTCCTCTATCATCACAACCTTAAGGGAAGAAAGCATCTCAAAGTTAATGAGAACCTTTCCCAACGGTGCGAAGAAAGCATCCTCGAAGCGCACAACATGCCAACATAATATACACACATGCCCTTGCCTATGCATGTGTCCATCGGACACATATATTAATTTACGTTAGTGTATCGAAATGATACAACAAATTCAGCTCAAGATCAGAAAAGTGTTTTTTATTTATTGTTTGATATTTTTTTTTTTAAATTTTTTTTTATTTTTTAAAATTATAAAAATTATAAATAAATTATAAAAATTACAAAAATTATAAATAAATTATAACAATTATAAAAATTACTAAAATTACAGTTGTAAAAATTACAAAAATTTTAAAAATTAAATTTACGTTAATTGTACCAAATTCGGCTTACGATTAGAAAAGTGTTTTTTTATTGTTTGATATTTTTGTTCAAATTCAGTGTGTCACGCACTAGGATAACGCGTTTCGAACTCTATGACGAGTTCATCTTCAGACCCCTTTGTGAGGAACTGATGCACAATGGTACATCATCAGCTGTATATATATCTACAATTATGTCAAACATGTACATGCGAAGTAGATATCAGCCGAAAATGTCCAGCACCAATTATAGTTTGAATTTGACCGTTAATATTCAAACATGATATCTATTTCGGCTGATATCTACTTCGCATGTACGGAAAATTTCGAATCGAATAAAAAAAAATCAGCCAAATCGCTCCAGCCGTTCTCAAGTGATGGGTTTACATACGAGGACCATTTCATTTTTATATATAAAGAATTAATACTATTAAAAAAATTAAATATAATCCAAATATTAAAAATATTACAAATTATGAAAATATTAAAAAATTTAAAATCATTAATAATATTAATAATAATAATATTAATAACACCAGCTTACAAATCTTTATTTTTTGTCAGCTGCAGAGTTCTAAATAATTTTTTTCTATAGATTTCAGCCACCTACACGAATATGAGATTTTCCTCTGATTAGTTCTCAAGATATGAATTTTTGAATAATTTTGCAAATTTTTTATGAGATGCATCAGCTTATTGGAGAATAATTCGTAAACGCGTCCAACAATTAGAACAAGAGAAGTTTCCAATTAATGGTAATGTGCTCCCCCAAAACCTTTCTATAAAAGCTTTTAACATCGGTTGGATAGTTTTGATGGTAGGAGCATTTAAAGTTTAAAAAACTTTTTTTTGCAAAAATCACGATTTTAAATTAATAAAAAAATTTATAAAAAATAGTAATCGTAAAAATAAATCCAATTTCATTGATTATTTTGACATTGCTGCAACATGGAGACTTAAAGCGTATATTAAGCCTGCATTTTTAAAAAAAAATACAGTAAAATGGCTGTAAACTAGTGTAATTGATTTGATTTCTTGAAGCTTTTAACACTTAAGGTTGTGATAATGAGTGGAGAAGTCACAGCAAACGGGTACTGATGAAGATGGTTTGGCGACCATCGAAATAGCTATCTGCCCTGCCAGCTGTCAACATAATCCATTTCAGACAACTCTTGTAAAACAAATTCTATTAGCAATAATAGAATAGATCTTGAACCGAACAATGAAACCTAACTCATTATTTACATATACAGATCAACAATACAAAACAAGAGAAAATAATATTAATATTAACAATATTAATAATATTAATAACATTAACAATATAATTTATATTAATAATATTAAAATTAAAAATACTAAAAAATTTTAATAATATTTTCATACAAAGTATTTATATTTAATTTTTTTTGTCGCACTCTGCCGTACATCGAACAAACATACGCTTGAGAAAAACTGTAGCACCATTTCGTCAGAATATAGAAATCGTCGGAGGACAATTGCATTTTAAAAACAGAAATTGCCGTTCTATATTTATTCCATCTAAGTTTTGAAAGAACCACAATCTGCATGAATATTAATCGTTTTGTGATTAGCTTTTTAATACTCTTGTCAGCTTGAGGTGTTAGCATTATTAAATCGAACTAGTTTTTGTTTTGCAAAGTTTCTATAACACTTCTTAATATTATGTATAAACTATCTGGAGTAAATCTTTACCATTTGTAAGGCAAAAAAACTGATATATTCCCAGGGATGATTGAACTTTATATGTAGTAGGTTTTCTAATTTTAGTTCATGGCCATAACTTTTATTATCACACTAGAATAGAATAACATCAGAACATGACAAAACTGTTGACCTTGAAGCTGAGGTTTATTCTTTTGTTAGACTTTAACATAAACTTAAATTATGTTACTATTCATTATAACAATTTAAGCTTTTCATTTTAAAATCATTTAATTTGCATCATTAGTTTAAGTTCATAGGCTTTTCGCAATTTGTTCTATGTTTTTTTGCCAGCTTTTTAAGACTTTCGTTGGTGTAGTTGTAAACATTTGCATAATTTATGCGCTAAACATTTGTTGAAATTAATTTGTGATTATTCCTGACATGGACAATTCTTTATGATCTCAGTATTTGGCATTTATTGTTCCCATCATGATTAAAAGATTTTAAAACCTGCAATAGGCGGCGTCCAGATGTCTCAAGTTGGCATGATGGGTTCATTGATTTAGAGGCGCATGTATGGTCGGGCGAGTGAAATCGTCAGCAACGAGTGCGATCAAAGAGATTGTGCAGGAAATAGTAGATAATACATAAAAGGCGTGATTATTCAAACGATTTTATATTAAGTTCCAGAAATGTTTCTACCGATATCATTCATAAATCAATTAAAAATATATACCTAAAATTTCTTGGAGGCAATGTTTTCACATTTCCTTTAAATCAAACGAAAGCATTTCACTTGCCTTTAAAGAACTTATTATTATATTATTAATAATTTTAAATATTTTAAATGCGGTCTTCGCTGATGCTTTCTTCGTAGCGCTGTGTTTAGCTTCTCAATTCTTGATTAATTGATTAAAGTGGAGGAGTCACAGCAAAGGGGGCTGATGATGATAGTTTAGCAACTATCAAAATAGCTATCCGCCTTACCAGCTGTCAACTTAATAAATTTCATACAAACCTTTTTAAAACGAACTCTATTGGCATAATATGAAACAATAGTCATTTTTAATATTTTTATTTTTTTTTAATTTTTTTATATTTTTTTAGCATTTTTAATATTTGTCACATTTTTACTATTATTTCAATATTTTAAAATTTTTAAATATTTTAACCGCTGTTTAAATTTTTAACTTTTTTTTAATGTTTTTAATAATTTGTATGTTTTTTTTTAATATTTTTTATATTTTTAATATATTTAATATTTTTAAAATTTTTAATATCTTTACTAGTTTTAATATCTATTCTAGTTTTAATATTTTTAATATTGTTTAAAATTTTTATTTTTTTTTCATTTTTTAATTTTTTTGGTACTTTTGATACTTTTAATATTTTAATTTTTTTAATAATTAAAATTTTTTTAGCATTTGTAATATTTATTAATATTTTTAATTATTTTTAATATTTTCAATACTTTTCACATATTTATTATTTTTAGTATTTTTAATATTTTCTTCTACGACACAACGCCTCTACTTCTGACGTTCCCGAAGTGCGCATTCCATGGCAACCGCCGCAACAACCGTCCTAGGATATGACGAATCCTGGTATGATGAAGAATGTCGCATAGCGTCTGAGGAACAGGATGCTGCTTATAGGGCAACGCTACAGCCAATTGTAACCCGTGTTTGGGAAACGGCATAAGGAGAAAGCAAATCAGGCGAGACTGCTATTTAGGCGAAAAAAACGTCAGATGAAGGATCGGAAGAACGAGGATATAGAGCGATGCAGGGATAGAGGTGAGGGCCGAAAATTTTACCAGAAAGTAAGAGCAAATGGATACGGTAATGGCCCCCAACTGCAAGGACAATGCAGGTGTCATCTCATATGGAGAGAACACTTCCAGCAACTGCTGGTCCCAGAAGGCAGCGCACGTGAAGTTATCACGCCAATTGTCGACGACGGCTTAGATTGCACACCACCAAGTTAAGCCGAGGTAAGAAGAGCAATATCGCGGCTGAAAAACAACAACAAAGCAGCCGGTACCAACGGTCTGCCCGCAGAGCTCTTCAAGTCCGGTAGCGAGGAGCTGATAACGAGCATGCACCAGCTCCTGCGCACGGTTTGCCTTAAAGAGTGCATGCCCGACGATTGGAATGTAAGCGTATTATGTCCTGTGCTGAAAAAAGGTGATCCAAGTGTATGCTACCGCGGGATCAGCCTTTTACCCATCGCATATAAGGTCCTGTCGAGTGTGCTATGTGAAAAACTAAAGCCAGTGTTATCCAACCTGATCGGGCCTTATCAGTGTGGCTTTAGACCTGGAAAATCAACAACCGACCAGATTTTCACACTTCGGCAAATCCTGGAAAAGACCCAAGAGAAACATATCGACACGTACCATCTTTTCGTCGACTATAAAGCTGCCTTCGACAGCCCGATACGGCAGAAATTACTCGAAGCCATGGCTGAGTTTGGTATTCCAGCGAAGCTGATACGTCTTTGCGGAATGACGCTGACTGACACAAAGTCTTCAGTGAAGATTGGCAAGGACCTTACGGAGCCATTCTGTACCAAACGAGGCCTAAAACAAGGCGACGGTCTATCGTGCGATCTCTACAACATTGTGATGGAGATGATAATGAGAAAAGCTGCAGTAAACACGAGTGTCACTATATTCAACAAAAGCCACATGCTACTCGCGTACGCTGATGATGTCGACATTATCGGTCGAAAACTGCGGGATGTGACTGCAGCCTTCTCAGGTATACAGAAGGAATCAGCGAAAATGGTCCTAACGGTGAACGAGGACAAAACGAAGTTATTAGTTTCAACGAACAAAGAATCTACTCGTTTGGGAAACTGCGTGAACGTTGACAACTATAATTTCGAGGTGGTAGATAATTTTGTCTACCTAGGCTCCGCCATCAACAAAGCAAATATAGTCAGCCTAGAAATCCGGAGAAGAATCCTGCTTGCAAATAAATGCTACTACGGACTAAGCAAGTGATTCAATGACAGAGCCCTCTCTCGACGAACAAAACTCCAGCTATACCAGATACTGGTTCTACCTGTCTTAATGTTTGGCTCAGAATCCTGGGTTATGACACAAGCGGATGAATCGGTTCTGGCGGTATTCGAGAGAAAAATACTCCGTAAAATATATGGGCCCATCATCGTTAACGGAGAGTATCGGCGTCGTATGAATCATGAGCTCTACGAGCTGTACACTGACATTGACGTGGTCAGACGCATTAAGGACGCAACGGTTGCGTTGGCTAGGTCATGTTGTACGCATGGACGAAAATGCTCCAGCTCGAAAAGTCTTCGACAATGAACTCGTTGGAAAGACCAGGTTATTGAGAACCATACAGAACTCGGTGTGACTAACTGGAGAAGAAGCGCAGAAAGAATATCGAGGCGCTTATAATATTTTTCTACGTGCGATATATAATCCACTGGGATTGCATAGAAGTACCAGCTAAGTAAGTAAGTAAGTAATATTTTAAAATAATTTTAATATGTTTTTAATTTATTTTTATTATTTTTAAATTTTTTTAACATTTTTAATATTTTTTATATTTAATACATATTAATATTTGTAAAACTCTTAACATTTCTATTGTTGTTATATTTTTTAATACTTTTAATAAATTGTATATTCACAGAATTTGTAATAAATTTTTAAAAATGTTTGATATTTTTTTCGTGTTTTTTATATTGTTGATATTTTAAATATTTTTAATACAGAGTCCTCGCGTATCGTCCCTACTACCCTCACCAATACTTTTACTTCCCACCTTTGCCACCAAAAGAGCAAGTTCTAAGTCGGAACTTAGTAAAAATAACACTTCACCTTCACCATTAGAAGACTAATTATTTCTAACTGTATATTTATACCGACATACTTGTACAACCAGATATTATCACCTACAAATATCTGACAAAATTTCATTCATTTAAAAATCAAAAATTAAACTAAAATACAAGTTCGTCTAGAATCAAGCAAACTACTTCACACCATTTGATATCTGGCATGTCGAGCATGCGCAGACAACGTGTTAAGACTAACACTCACTCACCCATTAAACACATTAGAATTTGAATTTTGAGAATGTCTGGGCAAAGAGTAAGAATGGTAGATGGCAAATAAATTATAAAAATGATCTGCCATTAATTAGTAGGTTCTAGCAGAAAACCAGATTTTTTCTAAAATTTGCAAACTGCAAACTCTTAACGTATTTGCTGAAATTTAAAACATTCTATTCTTAGGCTTTGTTTTATGTGTTATAAATAAATCATAATAAAATTATTAATAGCTTATCACAAGTTGTTGCTGTTTAAGCAAATACAAAGATGAAGAAATATAAATGTTTAAAACATCGAATGGGTTTACTTGATAGCTAATATGTCATTCTTGACGGCAATAAATAAATCAAAAGTTTATAACACTAGACAACATTGTAGTGGCGAGCTGATAGCCAAAATCATATTATAACAAAGAATTTCCTTATAATTTTACGTCGAACCCTTTACGATTTCCTATATTTTTGGTAAATTGAAATTAGTTTGATTTTTGTTTTTACTGTTCCCCAATTTTTTAACATATTCCACTTTGCTCAACAAAATTTGTTCATTATTTTAGCGCTTAGTGTAAAATACTTTGTTACTTTGATGCGAATAAATTATCACACAATTTTGACTGAAATTTAATATTTTTTTAAGATTGAGTGACAAATAACACTAAGAAATTGCTCGCTCCATATTAGGAGTATTTGAAAACAATACCCGGTGATTGAACTTTTAAAGTTTGTTGTAACAAATCACTAAGTATATTACTAAAGATAAGAATCCTATATTAAGACATGTTTTTTTACGAAATTTGATCTGCCAACAAGCCTACAGTCACTCAGCAATCAGATATATTAACCCATTAATGACCTTTAAAAAGTATGTCGAAAAATTTTTGATAAATAATAATTTTTACTAGTGTTATGACGACTGTGACCATATGGTAACAGCTTTAAAACAGGTAAATAAAAAGAACCAAGTACAAAATAATTCATGCAATACGTTTTTATGATTTTTCATATTTTTTCTCAAATAACAAAAACTAAAAGTATTAAATAGATCAGTCTTTAAACAACCAAAAAATATTCTTAATATGGAGTGAGTTTTTATATCTCTCTCTATATTGCTGTTATGCGCACATGTGAAAACACTTATTTTAAATTATCCCCCATTCTCGCTACTGACGTCTGATCGCATAGCGTTAAACCAAGAATGAAAGATCAAAGCATGCTTTGATAAAATCAAAAAAGAAAATTCTTGGCATTTATTCTTATGTTTATTTTATTGCGTGCAATATCCAACGCTGTTGACGTTACCATATGGTAACAGTCGTCACTAATGGGTTAAGCTAATATTTGCCACCACATTTGTAGTTTTCTGAAATGTTCGTTTTCTATTCAATTTTTTTTTATAAATTTAATGATAATTTAGTTTAATGATATATCATTGTCACAATTGCAATAGATCTATTGGGCATTCGTTAAGGGGTTGACGACTTTTGGGTCAAAACTCAATCCACATGTCATTTTCATAAGAAGGCCTACCACATGCCTTCTTAAAGAAGATAGGGCATTTCGTTAAGGGGTTGGCGACTTTTGGGTGAAAACTCAATCCACATGTCATTTTCATAAGAAGGCCTACCACATACCTTCTTAAAGAAGAGTATAACAAATTTGTGACAAACTTGCATAACGTCAAAAGAAGTGACCTACGCTGCTTAACCACCATTACCATTGATATTTTTCTTTCTGTAATCACTTAATCCCAGCTCGACATGTCATACAGAAGTCAAAATAATTTCTGATGAGTAGCATATGTTTTAAGTACAAGAATTTGCGCCTAATGCATTACTACCTACTGTTCCGCGGTCACATACGGTCTTCCAATCTATTTAACCCTTTAGAACATTTGTATGTTCAATTTGTTGTCCTGCGATTAAAATGTGTTATAATTTATTATACATGTTGTTGCTTACATGTCTGCCATCTAGGCTTTTGTGTAGATGCAACTTCATCAGCATTTATACTTCTGTTCGTATGATGTTGTACGCTGTTGTTATTGTTGTTGTTGTTGTTGTTGCTGTTGCTGTTGCTGTTGTACTGTTGTAGATTCATGTGTGCAACATCAATAAATAATACATAGTTTGTAGTTGTGCCACCTTAGCAGCATAATCATTATTCATTTTAGGTTGCCAACAAATGTTGGGCCGCCTGGCTGCTGCTGCTGCTGCTATCGGCCTCTTGTCGTTTTGTGTGTTGACAATTTACAACTTCTTGGCCAGCAGTTGCCAATAAACATTATAAGCTATCTCATAGATACACCAGATCCGCATACACACACACACTCTCAAGTACAACAACTTAACAGCACAACAGCAACATGTGTACGAACATTGCAGCAACATGGCAAGGTGCATGTTGGGTCACAAATGATGATGGTGATGATGATGATGATGATGGTGCTGCTACTAATGATGATGACAACGACGGCGTTGGTACTTTAATTTCTAAAATATCAATTGGGTGCTAGGTGTGCTTACGTAGGTGCCAACCAGGGCGACACTAGTGCATTACTTGTGTCCTTGAACATGAAATATTTGTACAATTAATGTACAATATGTTTAAACACGCACACACTTACGTGTGCTCAGGCCTACATGTACCAAAAGCAGCAGCCAGCATTAATAAACACAACATCCAAGTTCCCCCCACATTCCCCAACTTCAACCCAAAGGACACTTTGCATAGGTCATGCGCAGAGAGGGGCAGAGTATGAAAAATGACGTATGATGTTGAGGTTCTATCGTGTGGGTAAGCAATATTTATTGTTTTTGCTAAGTCGCACCTAATCTTAACATATCTATTAAATGTTCAATAATGTTCTATGAAATATAAAACCATCAACATAACCCCCAAAGGGTTTTTATCTTCAAATTGAACATAAGTGTTAAATGTACAATTGTTGTTAACACAACAAACTTTGAGTAATGTTTAGGCTTCATGCTAAGATGTGTAAGCAGATAGCTAAGGTGAGAGTTATTTGAATAAATTGATTAAAATATATTTTTCATAATGCTTAAGTTTACTATATACAAGAAAAACAATTTTTGTGAGATAATTTGTAACTACATTTCAATAATGATCGCTTCCTCACCGCAGTTAAGGTACGCACAAGGCTAAGCATGGCGAAAAACGTACGTAACCAGGCACAACGAAAGCTGGACATCGGTAAACTGCGGACCACCGAGGTAGCGGATGCCTTCTCCGACCATCTAACTCAACTGCTGCGGAATGCTCCAACCCCTGATAATATAACCTCGCAGTGGCAATATATAGCCTCAATATATATACTCAAAGCCGTCTCAAGAAAATGCCTGGTACGATGATGAATGTTGCTATGCAACGGATACCACTCCAATCTATGACGATGGTATTAACTGTCCACCTCCGAGCCAGAGCGAGATACGTGTGGCAATCTCTCGCCTTAAAAACAACAAAGCTACTGGAGCCGATGGACTCCCTGCTGAATTGTTTAAGGCTGGCGGTGATGAGCTGATTAGGAGCATGCATCAGCTTATGGAGAACATCTGGCTAGAGGAGAGCATGCCCGGGGATTGGAGTCTCAGTCTGTTGTGTCTCATATACAAGAAAAGAGATCGTAGTGAATGAAGGAACAACCGTGGAATAAGCCTATTACCAATTGCGTACAAGGTCCTTTCAAGCATATTGTGTAAACGTCTAAAGACAATTGTAGAAAAACTAATTGGACCATATCAGTGCGGCTTTAGACCTGGCAAATCTACAACGGATCAAATGTTCACTCTACGACAAATCCTGGAAAAAACTCATGAAAAGCAGATCGACACCTACCACCTCTATGTCGACTACAAAGCTGCCTTCGACTCTCCTATAAGGAGTTTGGTATTCCTGCAAAGCTAATTCGACTTTGCAAATGTATCTTAGACAACATCAAATCCTCGGCTAAGATTGGTAAGGAGCACTCTGAACCATTCAACACAGAAAGAGAATTCAGGCAGGGTGTTAGCCTGTCCTGTACACTATTTAATATAGTTATGGAGAAGGTGATGAGAAAAGCTGGTGTCAACATGTCTGGCACAATATTCCACAAGAGCCACATGCCACTAGCCTATGCCGATGATATAGACATCATTGGCCGAAATCTGCGGGATATTACTGCAGTTTTCTCATCACTAGAAAAAGAGTCGGCAAAAATGGGTATAGCGGTCAACGAGGACAAAACAAAAATTATGATTTCGACGAACAAAGAGTTCTCTCGATGTGGACACATCGTAAACGTTGAAAATTATTGTTTTGAGGTAGTAGATGAATTTACCTACCTCGGATCTTCCGTCAATAAGAAAAATATTGTCAGCCAGGAATTCAAGCGGAGAATAGTGTCGCCAATAGATGTTTCTACGGACTTCGGCAGCACTATAGTAACACCACTTTATCTCGGAGTACTAAGAAACAGCTTTACCAGGTGCTAATCTTACCGTTCTTTTGAATGCTGCCGAATCATGGGTACTTACGACAACGGACATACTAATCCTGGGAGTATTCGAGAGAAATGTACTTTACAAAAATATATGGACCTATATGTGTCGACGGCGAATTTCGCCATCGTATGAACCATGAGCTGTATAAGCTTTACCACGTTATCGACGTAGCTAAACGAATCAGAATCCAACGACTACGATGGCTGAGACATATTGCCAGAATGAATGTAAATGCTCCAGCGAGAAAAATGTTTGAAGGCGAACCTGAAGGACGACGCAGAGCAGAGAGACCCAAACTCCGTTGAAAGGACAAAGTGGTAGAAAACGTGCCACCATCTGGTAGGACTAACTGGAGAACACATGCAGAAGACTGAAGCGTCTGGAATTCTTTAGTACTTCAGGCCTCAAATTTATGAACTACGTTCGTAAGTTGTAATGGGCCACTTAAGTAAGTAAGTATGTACATTTCAATAAGGAAGAATGTATTCATTGTATTTAAAAACAACAACAACAAAAATTTTAAGAATGTCGAAAGGCAGCGATGTTTTTGAAAGTGTAAACTAGTGCAAACCGCCATACATATGATAAATGTGATGGCAGTATCTGATATGTAATAGAAAATTTTTGAAGGAATTTAGTTTTAAGGTGAGCAATATCGGACAAAAACTATTCCCACCTCATGCAGGGTCTGACCCTGCGATTACAGTCGTTTAAATTTAAGAGCTGTCCAGCTGAAATTAAGTATGCAAACTTCTACCCTATAAGTGGAGATTAAGTTTTAAGATGAGCAAAATCGAACAAAAACTACTCCCACCTACTTCCACCTTCAAATACTAAATTTATCAAAAATACTGCAATACTTGACCAAATACTTATGATTATCAATACCCTTGATATTTATATCGCCATTTTAACAAATGACAAAGATAAAGTATCTGAGCTTCGACATAGCTAAAAATAATTATCTTTCAAGTTTTATATCAAAATGTTTTTCACTAGTTATACTCGTATCAATGTCAAAAATATAAAATTCAATTAAAATCATTACATATACCTTTTGCTGTAGGAAATACACATCAATATATTTGTACCCAAAAGAATATATCTGCAAGAGTAATACCAATAACATTTCAAGTATGAATCACTTATACACTTGAAAAAAGGTGAGAATACATCATTAAGAACACTACAGCTGTAAACAGATAGCGCTGACATTCTGATGCTGGCGGATGATGACAATGCTTCCGATTCTACTGGTACATCTGATATCCATTTCCACATATCCATATCAATACTAGTCTTGCACTACTCAATAATATATATTAAATAAATTATAGTTGTTCACAAACCATTTGGCAAAAGGAAGACAAGATAAACTGAATACTTTAAAATTTGATTGAGATTGGTAAGAGTGTGATATGAATGGCGATATGATGGTAAGTCGTACAGTCGTTGTTGCCTCCGGGGTAGGCCTTCTTAAGAAGCTTAGTAATTGGACATTTGAAGTTACACTTGATTACGCCGAACTCATCGGTCAAACATTGTTTTAATGTTAAGTGTATTGTATAGGGTTTTCCAATAAGAGGTGTTTTTTTGTTATTCAAAGAAATATGCAATTTTTTGAGATAAATGACCGGATGTTTTTTTTTATAATAAAGAGGAAGGTATGCCGTTAATAATTAAAAACAATGACACCGCCGGACCATAAACCGCACCAAACAGTCACACGTTAAGGATGGAGAAGCTTCTCGAAAAAAAACCCTTGGGTTTTCCGAGCCCCAGATGCGACAATTTTGCTTGTTGATGTAACCACCGAGTTGGAAATGGGACTCATCAGTCAAGATGATTTTTCGATGGAATTCCGGATCATTTTCATGCATTTCAAGGACCCAATCAGCAAAGACACGAAGCTGTTGAGGATCGGCCGGCTTGAGTTCTTGTGTTAACAGAACTTTATAAGCCTAAAGACTCAATTCTTTATGCAAAATACGGTGTAATGACGTTTGTCCAAATCCTAAGAACGACTAGGAATGGACAAACCTGGGGTTTCTTCAACACTTTGGGCTACAGCAGCAATATTCTCAGTTGTTCTTGAGCGACGTGCACGGGTTTTATTCTACACATCACTAATTTGTCCCAACAGCTCGAATTTTTCCAAAAAATTTTGTATTGCGGTCCGACAAGCTGCTTCACGACGACCAAAAAATGCTTTAGTTTTGCGAACTGTGATTGCAAGATTTTCACCATATTTGTAGTGAATTTTAATAATTTCAGTACGTTGTTGAAGCGTGTATCGTTTTTTTAGTAATGGCTTAGTTTCTACTTGACAAATGTCAAAAAATAAAAATTTCAAAAGTTACAGCTACCGAAATAACGGGCCATTCACAATAACACCTCTCATTGGAAGCCCCTATAGTAAGTACTTGGATGAGCTATATGCAAAAGGTTGGCCGCATTTGTATGAAAGCCAAAATCGGCATCGATGTTCCCGATTTAAATAAAAGATTGATTTAATGCAGTGTTGTTCGTGAGAGTTCATCGATCATATTGATTAGTTATCAATTTGTGTAAGTGTATCATTTGACAAAGTGGCTAAACGATCGGAAAAGTTTTTTATTGTTGATATTAATGGGCAATTCATTGTCACGCACTCGGATGACGCGCTTCGAACTTCATCACTAGTTTGTCTCCAGATGCTTAACAAGTTTTGTGAAAAAGTCATACATAACCCGAATCAAAGGAGCATTTTTAAAGATTTTAATAGATTTTTCCGTGCACATTTTATAAAATTAATTAGAACTTGTTGTCCACTTTTATTGTCTAATTTCCGGTTTTTGGTTGAGGTTTTTAAAACTTATTAACCCATTAGGGGCTGTACAATTTTTATTTAGTTATTGACTGCAAATGCGTTAAATAGATGCATATCTCAAGTAATGCACAAATATATATCTACTATTATAGTAGAAAGATTTTTACACGATTTTTGTTTTATTTTTAGAAACTTTTATAAAAATAAGTCAAAATTTTTGTTGTTGAGAGTTCCTTGTGAAGGTGTAAAGCACTAACAATGACATCATAAACTGATCGAACCACCATTAGTTGTTGTATTAAGATAATACAACTGCTTGGTAGGCGGAAATGGGACAAACATTGCATGCAACGCAACACTTATATAAACAAATGCGTACTGCCGCATAAATGTTAGATTTTAGTTGTTTTTTACAGTATTTGAATTTTGTTCACTACCTTGCAAGAAAATATAGAAAGTTCAAGCGACAATTTTTTCAACTAAAACAAGAACATACATATTTAGAAAAAAAAAAATTAGATCAACCTTTAAACATTTTTAATTATTTTGATCCATTCTGCCAGAAATATCCGAACATAATAGAAGATCCCTTTCTATAGCAATGTTTCGCAAAAATTGGTGCTTAATTCCACTTTTCATCAAATTAACCTCTTAGCAGCCAACAACAATTTATTTGGGTTAATAAGTTTTAGGACCTTAAAATCACAAATTAGACACAAAATGTGGAACTTATAGTAGATTTAGCAAAAATACATTGAAAACATTAAAAATACGCCTTTATTTGGTATTATGTTAAATTTTATACCCTCACCCTATGGGTAGGATGGATATAACATTTGATACGACCCAAATTGTAACACATAGAGTGAGTCACTTTAGAACCTAGGTTGCTTTGTACCAAATACGATTTATGGCTCTTAAGTTTGATCCATGTCAGTCCATCTGTCTATCTGTCCGGCTGGTACGCACGATATCTTTTGAATGACATAAAAAATTGTTTTGAAACTTTACATGTGTTAATATTTTCCCAAAACTACTTACGGAATTGCATGTGGGCTACATGGGCACGCCCCTTCTGGTACCTTCCATACGAATATAACATTCCGCTACCTTTTGATATAGAGTTATAATATGAATACACCGAATGCGATCGTTCCTAAATTCCCTATTTTGTTAAGGTATACCAAGATAAATCTTTGGAGAAGAAATTGGTAGACCAGCCTTGCCCTTCTGGTACTTCCCACACAAAAATATAATATACTAGCTGACCCCCGGCAAACTTCGTCCTGCCAGCAAAGTTATTGGCATAAGAAAGAGTTGTACCAAGCTCTATGGACACAAATAAAATATGCCCTAAGGGAAAGTGGTCTAAGAACTGAAGCCTCATACACACTTGCCATATTTTATATCTGAATCTTAAATGTTGAACGTTTTTAAAAGTTTAGAGGTTTAGGCTAAAGAAGTTCAGATCTAATAATACGAACTCTTTTAATCAGAAAAAGTTGTATCAACATCCGTCAGGCCGTAAAAGATAAGTTTAGTGACATACACAGAAATAAATATGAATATTAAGAAAGAAAGGGAAAACAAAACAAAACTTTAGCTATGATCTCTTTGTCCTCAGATCGAGCTTTGGTAAGTACTACCTATGTATCAAAATTTCTTTCATCACGACCAAAACACATTTGTATCACACTACCTTCCCTCCCCTACTGATCAAAATAAACATATCGTTTCTATATTATCATCTTCATCTTGAATTTGTCTGCTCTGTAGATAAACCTCACCATTTTCAACGCGTATTCCGTCCACTACTCAAAAATAAAATTTTAGTCGGAATATTCATAAATGCAATGGTAAATCTTTTCTATTCATCCGTCTCATTTCTATAGGCCAAACAACTACATTTGACGCCGGCACCTTACAGAAGGACTTCTTTCGTTTGCCTCACTTACTCATATATTTTCCATAGTAAGGGGTTTAATAAACCTTTTCGTACGTTCCATCAGTTTTGAAAATTTAGTGCAGTCGTTCGGATTTGTGCGCGTACACACGTTTTGGAGATTCACACTTGACTATTAAACTTAATTATAATCGAAAAAATTTTAATAAAAATATTCACTAAATTCACATCACCGTGTCCATTCCTTACAATTTTCATTATAATTCCACCCCAGCGTCACCTACCAAATTTTTATGCCGATTGACTGACATAGAACTTTCTGCGTTGGTGTACTTTGTGATTGTACCTATTTATCCTAAGGAGTACGAATTTCCAAAAATGCCTTCATTAGGCTCAGCAACCCTATTAACCGTATGGTCTGTGTGATATCAACAGTTGTTCCTATTTTCGTTATTGTCCCCTAAAATTTCGAAATGGGAAAAACCACTTTGTGAAGCTCTCTAATTCTGTAGGAAGTGCGCCATTATAAAAGTTAGTCATTCTTCTTTAAGCCTTTTTGCGGTCTGGGTGACCATCTATAGCCAATCCTCAACTTTCACTGAAATTTTGGGACATATGGGGTCAACCGTTTTCACAATTAGTGGTGACATCAAAATGTACATCTGTTTTATATATATAGACTTCTGAGTAACTATGATGTTAAAAAAAAGTGACTAAATGACATTCCAAAAATTAAGGGTATCATAAGCTAAACACCGGCAACTGGTTCCAAACATACATTCAAAATTTTCTCATGTCAAAAAAATCATATATTTTAAGTTTAAGTAAAATCGGACAATGGATATAAATTTTCGAAATAATTCAATCCCAGCCAAATCAACTGTAGGTCCATATATACAAAAAAAATTCTCATAATAAAACAAATACACATTCAAAATTTCAGTCAAATTGTTTAATTCGTAAAAATTTTCATTATAATTCCACCCTAGCTACACCTACCGGGTCAATTTATACAAACAATTTTTTCTCAAGGTTCCACAAACATAAATACTAAATTTCAGTTAAATTAGTACATGCATTCAAATTTTCGATATAACTCCACCCCAGCGCCATCTACCGGGTCCATTTGTACATACAATTTTTTCTGATGATCAAACAAACATAGATTCTGAATTTCAGTTAAATTGGCCCTTTCGTTAAAATTTTGATTGTAAACCGACCCCAGCGCCATCTACCGGGTCCATTTGTACATAAAATGTTTTCTCATGATCAAACGAATATCCATTCTAAATTTCAGTTGAATTGGTACATGCATTCAAATTTTGGATATAAATCCACCCTAGCGCCACCTGGATTTGATTTTTTTCAACACAAACAATCTACGGAAAATTTCGAATCGAATGAAAAAAAATCAGCCAAATCGCTCCAGCCGTTCTCACGTAATGCTATGACATACGTGGACCATTTCATTTTTATATATATAGATATAATATAATAATATAAAATATAATATCTATCTATATATATAAAAATGAAATGGTCCACGTATGTCATAGCATTACGTGAGAACGGCTGGAGCGATTTGGCTGATTTTTTTTCATTCGATTCGAAATTTTCCGTAGATTGTTTGTGTTGAAAAAAATCAAATCCAGGTGGCGCTAGGGTGGATTTATATCCAAAATTTGAATGCATGTACCAATTCAACTGAAATTTAGAATGGATATTCGTTTGATCATGAGAAAACATTTTATGTACAAATGGACCCGGTAGATGGCGCTGGGGTCGGTTTACAATCAAAATTTTAACGAAAGGGCCAATTTAACTGAAATTCAGAATCTATGTTTGTTTGATCATCAGAAAAAATTGTATGTACAAATGGACCCGGTAGATGGCGCTGGGGTGGAGTTATATCGAAAATTTGAATGCATGTACTAATTTAACTGAAATTTAGTATTTATGTTTGTGGAACCTTGAGAAAAAATTGTTTGTATAAATTGACCCGGTAGGTGTAGCTAGGGTGGAATTATAATGAAAATTTTTACGAATTAAACAATTTGACTGAAATTTTGAATGTGTATTTGTTTTATTATGAGAATTTTTTTTGTATATATGGACCTACAGTTGATTTGGCTGGGATTGAATTATTTCGAAAATTTATATCCATTGTCCGATTTTACTTAAACTTAAAATATATGATTTTTTTGACATGAGAAAATTTTGAATGTATGTTTGGAACCAGTTGCCGGTGTTTAGCTTATGATACCCTTAATTTTTGGAATGTCATTTAGTCACTTTTTTTTAACATCATAGTTACTCAGAAGTCTATATATATAAAACAGATGTACATTTTGATGTCACCACTAATTGTGAAAACGGTTGACCCCATATGTCCCAAAATTTCAGTGAAAGTTGAGGATTGGCTATAGATGGTCACCCAGACCGCAAAAAGGCTTAAAGAAGAATGACTAACTTTTATAATGGCGCACTTCCTACAGAATTAGAGAGCTTCACAAAGTGGTTTTTCCCATTTCGAAATTTTAGGGGACAATAACGAAAATAGGAACAACTGTTGATATCACACAGACCATACGGTTAATAGGGTTGCTGAGCCTAATGAAGGCATTTTTGGAAATTCGTACTCCTTAGGATAAATAGGTACAATCACAAAGTACACCAACGCAGAAAGTTCTATGTCAGTCAATCGGCATAAAAATTTGGTAGGTGACGCTGGGGTGGAATTATAATGAAAATTGTAAGGAATGGACACGGTGATGTGAATTTAGTGAATATTTTTATTAAAATTTTTTCGATTATAATTAAGTTTAATAGTCAAGTGTGAATCTCCAAAACGTGTGTACGCGCACAAATCCGAACGACTGCACTAAATTTTCAAAACTGATGGAACGTACGAAAAGGTTTATTAAACCCCTTACTATGGAAAATATATGAGTAAGTGAGGCAAACGAAAGAAGTCCTTCTGTAAGGTGCCGGCGTCAAATGTAGTTGTTTGGCCTATAGAAATGAGACGGATGAATAGAAAAGATTTACCATTGCATTTATGAATATTCCGACTAAAATTTTATTTTTGAGTAGTGGACGGAATACGCGTTGAAAATGGTGAGGTTTATCTACAGAGCAGACAAATTCAAGATGAAGATGATAATATAGAAACGATATGTTTATTTTGATCAGTAGGGGAGGGAAGGTAGTGTGATACAAATGTGTTTTGGTCGTGATGAAAGAAATTTTGATACATAGGTAGTACTTACCAAAGCTCGATCTGAGGACAAAGAGATCATAGCTAAAGTTTTGTTTTGTTTTCCCTTTCTTTCTTAATATTCATATTTATTTCTGTGTATGTCACTAAACTTATCTTTTACGGCCTGACGGATGTTGATACAACTTTTTCTGATTAAAAGAGTTCGTATTATTAGATCTGAACTTCTTTAGCCTAAACCTCTAAACTTTTAAAAACGTTCAACATTTAAGATTCAGATATAAAATATGGCAAGTGTGTATGAGGCTTCAGTTCTTAGACCACTTTCCCTTAGGGCATATTTTATTTGTGTCCATAGAGCTTGGTACAACTCTTTCTTATGCCAATAACTTTGCTGGCAGGACGAAGTTTGCCGGGGGTCAGCTAGTAAAATATAAATCGAGTAATAATATCAAACACCCAACGCGGTCGTGCCCAAATTCTGTATTTTGTTAAGCAATGACAGGATAAAGTTTTAGAGAAGAAATTCGAAGTCCAGCCACGACCATTTTGGTACCTTCCTAAAATGTTTATACTTTCAAACTTTATGTGTTTATTTAGTTTGAGGGTATATGTATATATGTTAAGTCGGTTTAACCGACTGAAGCTTTTTTACTTGTTTTTTTTTTTGTATAATTAGTTATGTTTGATCAGTTTTTATTGTCATGTTGTTTTCGCATTAAAACTTCAACAGAAATAATAAGGGCAAGGAATTTTATGCACTAAATAATCGAAAATATTCGCATACATCATGCACTTACACTTTATGCAGTTTATTACATATACAATTATTGAAAATTTAACCTTTACATCACTTATTTTCTTTATACGGTTTTTTTTTTTGTCGAAGATACTGCATATTGCAAAGAATTATGCCCTTCCAATTTTTTTATTACTTCACATAAAAACGCATATTTCCTATGCACAGAAATCAGTTGAGATTTGAGAGAAGGCAAGTCTAAAAGTTATTTTACGTTTTAAACCGATTTCGAATCGAAATCGTGGAACTCTTTCACTGCCAAATACTTCGAAAGTAATGGGTATAAAATTTGACTGCATTAAGCCACGTTCCCCACCTTGTTATATTTGGTTCTGGAGGAAGCGAAATACTAGAACAGTTTTCATTAAAAGCAAAGATATTTTTTTGCAATTGTTATAAGAGAATATAGTTCGTTAATAAACTTAAATAAACAACAGCTTTGTAACCTCCTTGTCGCTTTTAACATGTAGGCGCTGCATAGGAAGAAATTTATATTTGTCGAAATCCTCAACGAGCGAGACAACAGAGTCGTTGATTGGTTTTGTCTAGGACATAGAGCAAATAATTTTTTTCGGGCACATCTACCTTTCATGTAAAATTCCAACTATCAAATTTGCTTTCTATCTCCCCTAGATATTGGTGTAAAATGTTGTATAAATACAAATACTGTCAGTTTAACGGGTTATTCGGATGAAAATTGAGTAACAAATTAAAAGTTAACTTTCACCAAAAGATGTCCCACCAAATGTTAAATGCGTTTTAATCAAAAACATGCATTTAATGTAAAATTTGATAACTAAGATGAATATTGTACAACAAATTAAAAGCCAACTTTTACCAAAAGATTTCCCAAAAATGTTAAAGGCGTTTTACTTTTTAAAATGGTGGTTAATCAAAATAGCATAATATGCATCAAAAACATGCATTTCTTGTAATATTTGCTAAAACATGCACACAAATATAAATAAACACGAATTTTTCATAAAATATGCAAAATATGCAATAACAGTAGATGCTATTTTAAAGGAAATTTCGTGATTCGTAAAGATAACATAATCGTTTCTATTTTAGGATGTCCAGTAAAAACATGCATTTGCATAAGATTCCATGCCCTACTAATCATTATATTTAACAAAAACTTAGTTTTTAGAGGTTATTTCAGGACTGTCCATCTTAAGAATATTATTTTTTCATAAAATAAGCAAAATAAGCAATAACAAATGGATGCCACTTTAAAGGACATTTCATGATTTGTAAAGATAACCTAACCGTTTCCATTTTAGAATGTCCAGTAAAAACATGCATTTGCATAAGATTCCTTGCCCTTCTAATCACTACATTTAACAAAAACTTAGTTATTAGAGGTTATTTTAGGACTGTCCAGCTCAGCGAAATATTTTAGGAATATTCATAAAAGGAACCAAACTTTCATTTAAGTTGGGAACATCAATTACTTTTTTTGGGGCTGCCTTAATATACATACGTTTAAATTATTTCGGCTTTAAAAAAAAGCGATTAATCTGAGACATTACTGAAACCTTAATATATAACAATGTTATAAACATGAGATAACACGAGAATCTATTATTTTTGAATGCATTAGTGATTTGCATATAAGGTCCTGTCGAGTGTGCTATGTGAAAGACTAAAGCCAGTGTTATCCAACCTGATCGGGCCTTATCAGTGTGGCTTTAGACCTGGAAAATCAACAACTGACCAGATTTTCACACCGGCAAATCCTGGAAAAGACTCAAGAGAAACAGATCGACACTTACCATCTTTTTGTCGACTATAAAGCTGCCTTCGACAGCCCGATACGGCAGACATTACTTGCAGCCATGGCTGAGTTTGGTATTCCAGCGAAGCAGATACGTCTTTGCGGAATGACGCTGACTGACACGAAGTTTTCAGTGAAGTTTGGCAAGGACCTTACGGAGCCATTCTATACCAGACGAGGCCTAAAACAAGGCGACGGCCTATCGTGCGATCTCTTCAACATTGTGATGGAGATGATAATGAGAAAAGCTGCAGAAAAAACGAGTGGCACTGTATTCAACAAAAGCCACATGCTACTCGCGTAAGCTGATGACATAGACATCATCGGTCGAAAACTGCGGGATGTGACTGCAGCCTTCTTAGGTATACAGAAGGAATCAGGCCTAACGGTGAACGAGGACAAAACGAAGTTATTAGTTTCAACGAACAAAGAATCTACTCGTTTGGGAAACTGCGTGAACGTTGACAACTATAATTTCGAGGTGGTAGATAATTTTGTCTACCTAGGCTCCGCCATTAACAAAGCAAATAATGTCAGCCTAGAACTCCGGAGGAGAATCCTGCTTGCAAATAAATGCCACTACGGACTAAGCAAGCGATTCAATGACAGAGCCCTCTCTCGACGAACAAAACTCCAGCTATACCAGATACTGGTTCTACCTGTCTTAATGTCTGGCTCAGAATTCTGGGTTATGACACAAGCGGATGAATCGGTTGTGGCGGTATTCGAGAGAAAAATACTCCGTAAAATATATGGGCCCATCATCGTTAACGGAGAGTATCGGCGTCGTATGAATCATGAGCTGTACACTGACATTGACGTGGTCAGACGCATTAAGGTGCAACGGTTGCGTTGGCTAGGTCATGTTGTACGCATGGACGAAAATGCTCCAGCTCGAAAAGTCTTCGACGGCGAAGAAGAGGGCGACCAAAACTTCATTGGAGAGACCAGGTTACTGAGAACCTTACAGAACTCGCTGTGACTAACTGGAGAAGAAGCGCAGAAGATCGAGGCGCTTATAATATTTTTCTACGTGCGGTATATAATCCACTGGGATTGCATAGAAGTACCAGCTAAGTAAGTAAGTATTAGTGATTTGTTACTTAGGAGTGTAATAATGAAAATTTGTCAATACAATTTTTGTACAGCATATTTTGATTGGTTTAGACAACATCACCGTCCCCTTTTTTTCCTTTAAAACGACTGATTTAATTCATTTACATTTTTCTTCACTTGACAGCTTTTTCTGCTGCTGCTTAAATTGGTTCATGTCTTGTTCAATGTTTTTTATTTATTTTTGAGTACGGAAGTAATTGCTCATCAGCAGATAAAAAAAAAACCAGACAATATAATTTTTTTGTTCTTAAAATCTAACTGAACTACTACCGAATAAACTACCAAAAAAAATTGTGCTCTTGTTAGTCATTGAAATTCTGATCATATTTTTTCACGTTCATCTTATGCGTGATTGCTGTGGAGGTGTTTGCCATACAAACACACAGACTAATTTCAATTAATGTTATACTATTCTACATACCAATATCTGAGTGTGTGTGTGTGTGTATGTTAGCCTCTTTAACGGGAGTGTTCTTCTCTATTAACGTTCATGGAACTCATTTTAAGATTCTAATTTTTGTGTTTCTTTGTTTGTTTGAAAATTGTTTGGCTACGCCAGTAAGCGGGTAATAATTGTTTTTTTTGCCAGTCTTCATTGATTAATTAGTTTATGACCAAATTATGACACCCACCACCACCACCACCAATTTTGGTAATTAATTGTTAATATTTCGGAAGACATTCATTTACCACTCTATGTTTATTCAATTGCTGCTGGTGTCATTCGACTCCAACACAATAGTTGGTCTGTGATGGCTGCTGCTGCAGCAGTATCTTTTGTGGTTAATTGAATTATACATAACGTTAGCTTAGAAACAGAAAGTTATGATAGACCAATATGGCATAGAATTTAGCTGTGTTATGGTCATTATGGTCAAATTTTAATTCAGTTTGACAAATATGCCTAATAAATGGGGTGTGATAGGTTTTGTGTAGAAATTAAGAACAGCAAAATTATTTTCGTATTTAGAAGTATTTAAAATATGAATTTGCTTAAAATAAGATTTGTCGTCCTCCGCAAAATTATAATAGTTGAGTTAACTTATACATGTGACAAAAGGAAATCTGTGGCCGTATTATTGAAAAAAAAAATTACTAAATTGGAACGAGGGTCAAATATTCGATAGAAGATATTGAATTAAAATATATGGTGATTTGATATTTGTTGTTATATTTTTGTCTAGAAGAGTTAAAAAACAAATTTTCAGACCTTAGAGGGCTAAAATTAACAAAAAATTAGTAAGATTATTATCTTTGGCTATGCCGAAATTTGCATATGACCTTACAAGTATATAAGTAATGATTATAAAATTTTAGTAATTTATCGCAATTTGTTTGGTCGAGTAATTGAACTTTTCAAGATTTCAAATTTTTAAATGACATTCCATCAACAGGTTGTTTAGGCCGATTCAAATCTCTTAATTTAGCCATAAGTGTTGATAATCTTAAGTGTCAATCACTGATTTGAACACTGAATTGTTTAATTGGATCTCAGTTCGTCGTCAGAAGTCATTCAACTGGAAAATAGCACTTGTCTCACATGATGGTGGGGGGGTTGGGTAGGACAAACACACTCACAGCTAACATGACGTGACCGACCTATGGTGCAGTAGAGCCAGCCATCATCATCATCATCATAAACGTTCATGGTGAGGAGGGCAGTAGTCGCTGGAGTGTCTTTGGGAACTGGATGACACTCATAGTGGTGTATCTTGGCAGATTGTAAGCTATGTGAGTGCTTTGACATGTTTGTGTGTATATAAATTCCACTTTAAATCCGCTACTTCATGTTTGGCTACGTTTTGACTTTGGGGCTATTTTGAATATGTTTTTCCGTTGTTGTTAAATTATAATTAAAATTATGTGCTGCTGCCTGTGTTGTTTCTTTTTCTGTTAGCGATGGTGAACTTTTTCGAAATTGTACGTTTTAGTCTTTTACATACGTGTTGTGTCAATTTCAAATAAAACTGCAATTGTACACTCAAACATACAGCATTTACTCTGCGCTATGATTTGTTGTCGTTTTTTATTTAAACAAAGCAGAAAGAAAAAAACTACTGTTTGTTATTGTTATTTGTTTGATGTCGAATTGTTTCTTGGTGGATTTACAAATTAATTTTTGTATCGCAAGGTCATTCGTTCACTTAACATTATAAGTTGTTGTTGTTGTTGTTGGTGTTGTGTGGTATTCGTGGTATACACTCTCAAATATTAATGCAATATTAAAAAAAAAAATATGAAGAAAACCGAATACACAAAAACAAAATACACGGGCCGAAATATTAATTTTGTTTTGATTTTGGAATGTCGGTAGCAGTCACTTCTCTCCTGTATTTTGTGACTTAAGATATTTAAACTTAAAACAAAGAAAACTCGGTTGAAACACAAAAGAAAACCGAATTAGAATGGCATTACCCAAACAGTTGTTGGAATGGTTAATGCTAATTTACCATATCTAGAGCTATAATACAATCTTTGGTTAATCTTATAAATATTACTATTAAATCAATTATAAAAGATTATTTCGATTGTTTTTAATTAAAATGTTTTAAATGCTAAAAAAAACGATAACCATAATGATTGTGTATTTAATACTAGTATATATTAATGTTATGTTAACAATTTAATGAAAACCAAAAATATCATTTGCTGCTACTTCTCAGGTTTCATCTCTATGGAGAATTAAATTCGAATTTTGCTTAAGTAGTTTGTATGCAGATGCTTATTATTTGATTGAAATAAAACATTAAATTTTATAAATAATTTATAATTCTTTAGAATTTATGTTTGGTCGCTTGGCGGTGAGAAATGACAAATTATGGC
Source organism: Muscina levida (assembly GCA_964034835.1). Taxonomy (NCBI): domain Eukaryota; kingdom Metazoa; phylum Arthropoda; class Insecta; order Diptera; family Muscidae; genus Muscina; species Muscina levida. Next base: position 23,571,053 of record OZ035884.1, on the reverse strand, counting down.
TTTGTATTCTTTTGGACAAATTGGATTGAAAGGAAATATAAAGTTATAAAAATATAAAAAAATATAAAAATATAAAAATATAAAAATATAAAAATATAAAAATATAAAAATATAAAAATATAAAAATATAAAAATATAAAAATATAAAAATATAAAAATATAAAAATATAAAAATATAAAAATATAAAAATATAAAAATATAAAAATATAAAAATATAAAAATATAAAAATATAAAAATATAAAAATATAAAAATATAAAAATATAAAAATATAAAAATATAAAAATATAAAAATATAAAAATATAAAAATATAAAAATATAAAAATATAAAAATATAAAAATATAAAAATATAAAAATATAAAAATATAAAAATATAAAAATATAAAAATATAAAAATATAAAAATATAAAAATATAAAAATATAAAAATATAAAAATATAAAAATATAAAAATATAAAAATATAAAAATATAAAAATATAAAAATATAAAAATATAAAAATATAAAAATATAAAAATATAAAAATATAAAAATATAAAAATATAAAAATATAAAAATATAAAAATATAAAAATATAAAAATATAAAAATATAAAAATATAAAAATATAAAAATATAAAAATATAAAAATATAAAAATATAAAAATATAAAAATATAAAAATACAAAAATATAAAAATATAAAAATATAAAAATATAAAAATATAAAAATATAAAAATATAAAAATATAAAAATATAAAAATATAAAAATATAAAAAAAATATAAAAATATAAAAAAATATCTATATATATAAAAATGAAATGGTCCACGTATGTCATACCATCACTTGAGAACGGTTGGAGCGATTTGGCAGATTTTTTTTTTATTCGATTCGAAATTTTCCGTAGATTGTTTGTGTTGAAAAAAATCAAATCCAGGTGGCGCTAGGGTGGATTTATATCGAAAATTTGAATGCATGTACCAATTCAACTGAAATTTAGAATGGATATTCATTTGATCATGAGAAAACATTTTATGTACAAATGGACCCGGTAGATGGCGCTGGGGTCGGTTTGCAATCAAAATTTTAACGAATGGGCCAATTTAACTGAAATTCAGAATCTATGTTTGTTTGATCATCAGAAAAAATCGTATGTACAAATGAACCCGGTAGATGGCGCTAGGGTGGATTTATATTGAAAATTTGAATGCATGTATCAATTTAACTGAAATTTAGTATTTATGTTTGTGGAACCTTGAGAAAAATTTTTTTTATAAATTGACCCGGTAGGTGTCGCTAGGGTGGAATTATAGTGAAAATTTTAACGAATTAAACAATTTGACTGAAATTTAGAATGTATATTTGTTTTATTATGACAATTTTTTTTGTGTATATGGACCCACAGTTGATTTGGCTGGGGTAGAATTATTTCGAAAATTTATATCGATTGTCCGATTTTACTTAAACTTAAAATATATGATTTTTTTGGCATGAGAAAATTTTGAATGTATTGTTGGAACCAGTTGCCGGTGTTTAGCTTATGATACACTTAATTTTTGGCATGTCATTTAGTCACGATTGATGACAACACATATAAATATTTTTTTAACATCAAAATAAGTGAGAAGTCTTTATATAAAAATAGATGTGAAATTTTTTGATATCACCACTTATTGTGAAAACGGTTTGTACCAAAATGTCAGTGAAAGTTGGGAATGGGCTGTAGATGTTCATCGAGACCACAAACCGGTTTTAGGTAGAATGGCGAACATTTACACTGGCGCACTTACTATAGAACTAGAGAGTTTTACATAGTGGTTTTTCGCATTTCGAACTTTTAGGGGACAACCCCGAAAATGGGACAAAATTTTACTATCACCAAGACCAAACGGTTAATAGGGTTGTTGAGCCAAATAAATGTATTTTTGGCTATTCCCAATCCTTGGGATAAAAAGGGGCAAAATGCTATCATGGCTCAGACCAAAAACCTAAAGGTACGAGAACCCAGTACACCAACGCAGAAAATTATGTGTCAGTCAATTGGCTTAAAAATTGGATTTTAGAACATATGCCTATCAATAAATAAGTTTTTATCAAATAATGGACGACACTGCTGATCCATTTGATCATTTCTAGCAATAATATATAATAATCTTTTAGATAAATGAAGTACAGAATTTGTCCAGGAAAACCTCGCCCTTTAAATTGAAATACTTCCGAGGCCAAAGTAATAAACCAATCGTTATTAGATTTCAACTGCACTCAACATCTTTTTCAATAATTTGGAGGCAGGACGAAGTCTGCCGGGCCAGCTAGTAAAAATATAAAAATATAAAAATATGAAAATACTAGCTGGCACGGCGAACGTTGTTCAGCCATACATTTGTTTTCCAGAAAAAAAATCGACTGTCAAATAAAACACAACTTATGAGTAGTGTGTGGGGATTGGATCTATAACAGTAATTGTATATTTGCGCTGTAGACGATTACCACGGCCACGCTATTCGCTCTTACTAATAAATATGTGTATCGTCATATGGTTAGTGCTAAGTAATATCTGTGTATCAAATTGTATTTCTTCACTTCACTTCTTCACATTTGTGCCACGCTACCTCTCCTACTAGTCGAAAATAACAACTTTAAGAATCATCTGAGAATTGAATTTTGATGCTCTATGGATAAAACATACACGCCACGCCATTTCCTCCCAATAATCAAACATATAGGTTTTGTCAGTTTATTCATACCTGCAGTGCCAAATCTTTTATTCTCGTCCACTAATTCCACTCCAGCGCCACCTAACGGGTCAATTTATATAAAAAATAGTTCACATGGGCAAACAAAACTACATTATAAATTTCACTTAAATTGGTTCATTCAGTCAATTTTTCAATAAATCCACCCAGCACCATCTACCGGGTCCATTTGTACCCGAATTTTTTTCTCATGATCAAACTAATATACATTCTAAATTACAAGTAAATTGATCATTACGTTCAACACAAAGATTTTTAACATACTTGGGTAAAATCGGACCATCAATATTAATTTCGAAATTAGTCCACGTCACATACCTAGTCCATATGAAAACAACTTTGTTCTCATGATCAAACAAACATACATTCAGAATTTCAGTTAAATTTTCGATAAAAATCCACCTCAGCGCCACCTAGCGGTATGAAACAATGGTACCTCTTCGTATACCTACCAACTACATATACAAAATTTGATAATGATTAGTCGAGCCGTTTCGTAGGATTGAGTCTATATGTGAGGTGGAAGTAATTTTTTGTCCGATCTTTACCATATAAATGTCAATTCTTTAGCACTTAAACGAGGGGACTTACGGACAGACAACCTCTAAGAAGGGCTATTTGTATAGAAGGTGGGAGTAGTGTTTATCAGGTCCTTTTCATCTTAGAACTTAACCTTAGGGAACGGAAGTTTGCATACTAAATTTCAGCTCGATATTGTAAATGCGACAGATGAACACCACCAAAATGGGAAGTTCTTATGGCAAGTGAGAACAGTTTTTTGTCATCTTGGAAAATAACCCCTGTTTAGACGATATAAGTTTGCATACATAATTTAAATTTTTAGGGACCTTTAAAGAAGCTCAAGTTCTTAATATACTAAAAAAATTGATTCCACCATACAAATTATGAACTTGATTTAATTTAATATGTGTAATTTACAAATGTTTCTAAGAGTTTATTAAGAACTGCTACTTTAATTTTTAACTGAAATATAAAAAAATTCATAAAGATTAAAATTCATTAAAATTCTTCAAATACTTGAAATACATAGTAAAAATTTCTGCCGCCAGACAAATGAAAAAGGCAAATTCATAATTTCAATTTAAAGCACATTACATAGGATGGAAATATGGAAATTATTTTTAGAAAATCTAAAAGGATCAATGTCCTTCAAATTACAAAATAGTCCATTAAAATAATTAATTCAAAACTTTTTTTAAAAATTCATGGAAATTCGCATTTTTATATTTTACACATAGAAGTCACCATAATATCCTCAAATTGCGGAAACAATTTTCTTCTTTATCTTCTTAATTGGTAGCAGCAACAGAAAGGATTTCCAAGCGCGCTTCGGTCTTTTGCGCTCCGTAGATAGTTGGTCACACCAAATGTAGATAACAGCTCTTTCACTTTGTCCATTCAGCGATGTTTTGGTCGCCCCCTTCTGCGCCGCCCATCGAGTTTATTGACGAAAACTTTTCGAGCTGGAATATTTTCATCCATTCGTACAACGTGTCCAAGCCAGCGCATTCTGTCTATTTCAATGTCCTTGACTACGTCGATATCATTGTATAGCTCTGCGCTTTAGAGCAAGGTAGGTAGAATCAGGGTCTGGTAGAGTTGGATCTTAGTTCTTCGAGAGTATGGGGAATGGGGAATTTTGTAATCTGAGTCTTTCTGTTTGTTATTCATTTCGAAATAACCAGAAGCTCTCTTTAGAGGTTTCCAAGCAGCTCACAACGTCCGAGAGATCACAATCAGTGGTAGCAAATGTGCGTAACCTAAACGGTATGCTACCACCGATGCGTCTTAGGGAGTAGGTAACAGCAGTTACTGAAGCTTAACACGAAGGCTCGCTTAGTGGCTTTAGCAGTCCCAAGAAACTGGGATCACTCTCCTTAAACAAAATTATTATGAAAACAAAAAAAAAACAAAAAAACAAGAAACAATTTTAAGGACATAAAAATGGACCAAGGCCATGGAAACATCAATATAAAATGTCACATTTGAACATATATTGAACTCTGCCACAAACGATTAAAATATAAAATTATGAAAAAAAAAATTAAGTCAGAGGTCCTTTCAATAACTTTAATGTGCAGTCTTCCATTCAATTGATAATTTTAAACATTTTTTGTACATGTTTGAAGAAAGTCCAACTAATGTTTAAGTATATCATATAATTTTATTTTTTTAAAGATTACCAAAAATTTTCACTTCTAAATTTTTGGGTTTGAAACCCAATATTTTAAACTTAAATTACACTATGACACAATTTGAGGGTCATTGTCTCGGGGGTGAACCAAACCAACATCAAACGATAGCATTTGACCTTAGTACCAAAACCCTAAACTCCATTCTGCTCCACTACGTCACAAACTTTTTTACCGTGGTTTGAAGTTTAATTTTTTTGGTCAAAAGTCGATTCAAAGATTTGAAATTTGATATTTTAATATTTTTGGTAAAAAGTCGAATCAAAGAATTTGAATAATCCTGTGTAAAAATACATTTGGGATAGTTCATGTATTCATTAAAATTTTCAGAGAGAATATTTCATCAGAACATTTGAACTCTCTAGCTCCCACCCGTATGGGATATCTTAGGTAAAATTTTGAAAAACAGCTTAAACGTCAAATTTCTCAAAATGTTCAATATGGGTGGCAGATAGAGGGTTATTTTTTTAATATAGATCTCCGAAGACATGAGCTATCCCAAATCTATTTTTACACATGATGTATCATTTTCTTTAATTCGACTTTTAACCAAAAAAATCAAACTTTAAATCACTGTAAACAAAAATTGTGACGTATTGGAGCAAAATGGAGTTTAGGGTTTTGTTACTGAGGCTAAATGCTATTATTTGATTTTGGTTTGGTTCACTCCCGAAAAAGTGTGTTGCACTGTTTGCTCAAAAATAGATTTTTTAACGTTACATTAACATTTCATTTTGATTTTATTTTGGAACCTTTGACTCATAGAAGTTATTTGTCTTCGGTGACTCTTAGTGAAATTTTCCCGAGAATATTTCTATTGAAGATTCTCCAGCCTTGACCTCCGTTCATAGTTGACTTTCAAACAGTTTTTCGAAATGGGACAAAAATGTTCTATAAGGGTGGGAGCTAGAGGTTTAAAATGTTCCGAGAAAATATTCCCCTGAAAGTTTTAATATAGGTCTCCGAAGACAAGAAATACCCCAAAAGCTTTTTTATAGATGATTTTTTCATATTCTTTGAATCGACTTTTGACCAAAAAAATCTAACTTCAAACCACAGTATTGTGACGTTGTGGAGCGAAATGGAGTTTAGAGGTTTGTTGCTGAGGTCAAATGCTATCGTTTGATATTGGTTTGGTTCACCCCCGAAAAAGTAAGTTGCACTGTGTTATATTATTCAAATATATTAAAATAGACTACGAGCCTTTATATATACAAAAAAAAGTCTGGTTAGCCAACAAATGACAAATTTGAATTCGATTTTAAAAATCTGGGTAAGATCACCCTTTTATTTTAAAAGTGTTACACTCGATCAGAATTTTATAATTTTGGAAACATTTTTCGAAGGGCTCTACATCCTGCAAATATGTTATTTCGAGGATATCGAACCTCGAGATGAACTATTGCGCTGCTTGTACCGTTTACTCAAGTAAAACTATGCATCTCGAAACGTTATTACACCACATTGTTATTGCACGATGCAAATAATATTTTTTAAATCGGTACTTCATTTCATTTTATTTTTTTTTACTCTTTAAATATTCGCATTCTTTTGTCTGTGCCATTAACTCTCCCAAAACGTTCAAACCCAATTCACCTTTTGTATAAAATATCTTAAAATATTTCACAAAAATTCCACTCAGGGTCATATAGCAAATTCCTCTGGTGTCTTTTTCTCTTATTGCCAATGACATTATTATCATTATTATTACCCAACCAAAACATAAATGTTGACTTTTACTTTTGTCCTTTGTGATAACAAAAGATAACTCGGATTTATTGTTTAAAATGCCAAATATGCTACAATTATTCGAGGCTATTTACGGAAGTCTACCATCAAATGTATTTATATCAATCTAAGTACTTCAAATAATCATGAACAACATATAAAAAACACATATAGAGAGAGACCTTAGCAATAAAACAATAAAAACAAACAAACGACACCTAATCCAGTTTAATTGAAATAATTGAATTGATATTGTTATTTTATAGGCTTTAAAGAATGTTGAGCCCAAATGACAATATATATAAAATGCCACACAATAAAAATTTTTCAGCTATTTGTCACCGTCATCGTCAGCCAAAAAAAAATCATCAAAGTCATTTAAATTGACCCCTTGGGGGAAAAACAAAATCAAAACTTTTCTATACTCGTACTTAATGATTCACTTGAAATTCTTTTGAACTAAAACAATAACTAAACTATGACTTAACATAATATGCACAGAATTAACAACATTTAATAAACCACCAAGTTGTTGTGTTGTTGTTGTTGGCTGGTTGGTGGTTCTGTAGTTTGATTTTATTTCTTAACATTTAATAAGAGTTTTATATTTCGGAAATCATAACAACAACAACAAAAAAAACTCAACAGAGTTCAGTGTCAATGAACGAGTTGGTGGTCGGTCTTTAAATATTGTTGTATATTTTGGTGTGTTTGTTGTTGCTGTTGTTGTTTTGGTATAAAAACAACCACAATCTACAAGAACTTTGTCAATGAAACAATTTACACGTTATAATCGCTTAAATCGCTCAAAACGCTCATAACAATGTGTGATTGTTTTTTTCGCTTCATAGTGTTGGGGGTGATATTGTTTCATTCATTCCAATTGAGGTTTATGGAGGCAACAAACCGCCAAATAAAAAAACTGTTTTAACGAAGGCAGTGTATTAAGTGTAGTTTAATAAACGGACAATGATAGGAAACTTATGATAGTAAAAGAATTTTAACATTAAGCTTGATTGCTATGAAGTCAATCTTAAAAAGTTAGACGCATTTAATTAAAATTGGTACTAATTCTTTGTCTCTAGAATACAATGAAATATTACCAATTTGAGAAAGTTGCAACTTAAGTTTTGTGTGCAGGCATCTCCTTCTTCGAGGAGATTACTTAGCTCCTTATAGACGCATTGTGAAACTAAAGTTTTTATTTACGTTTTATTTTCTATACTTAAGCAATTTACATCCTTACCCTGTCCTAGCTTTTCACACTACCCTCGTTTCCGTTTAGCTATGTATTTCACAAAAATCTGGAAACACCTCAATCAGAATTGTGACACATTTAAAATTCCCTGCATATCGCAGACAGCAGATCCAGTTGATATGTAAATGCAGCACAAACTAGTTTTGGGTCAAACCCAAACAACCATGTGGAATCTCTTGCATTAAGCCGATACGTGAAGAAGTCAGCGTATACTCGCTTAGAGCAGTGGTGGACTACGATACACTGTGTTATGACCTTTAATAGTTTCCGCTTACGCGTATATTTCTTCTAGTTCCAATAAGTTGTCTCTCATGGTGTTGGTATCAATAGCGGGTGTTATTGTCGTCTTTGTTGTTGCTCTTATCGTCACAGTTGTTGTTGTTGTTGCTGCTGTTGTTATTGTCGCTTAGGTTGTCCGCTTTATTATTGATTGCCACGCAATTTTGTCCAATTCATGCGTAATAATCGTATTTTATTACTACGGATATAACACATCTGTCGTCGTTGTTGTTGTTGTTGCGGCTGCCCTACAGAGCTTCTGTATCGTGTGCTCGCCAGTGATCTGTGACGGAGACGTGATTTGTTAACATGACTCTATGGTTGTTGTGAATGGGGGATGAGTGAGGGGAGTTATCATTTTAATACTATGGCTCTCCCCGGATTTTGGATATTGTTGTTTGTTGGGCTTAAATAAAGGTGTGAAAATTATAATTTTGTTATAATTGTTTCATTTTGTTTTTATTCTGATTTTCGTGATTTTGTTGAATGTTATTAACAACATCCTATAGCGGAGGTCATGACGACACGACACGTGGAATTGAATAGATTTTTGAAGAGTTCTTTAGGGTCGTTTGTTTCATTAAATGCTACCTTTGTCAAACAATTATATTTATAAACAATTTAGTAGATTTTTTGGAGGACATATATCAACTTCATAACAAAAACAAAATTAAATAATGTGGAGTTGAATTATGTCAGGAATATTACGAAATACTAACATTTTAATTTTGTGTAGTTATGTCAATTTCTCTGGTATAGAATATAATTTCATTTGAATAACTTTGTATTGAATAACTTTCTTAACCGCAGTTATTCAATTAGTTGGAATTGTTTTTAGAAATTCTGTGGATAGGTGGAAGTAATTTTTGTCCGTTCTTGCTCTGCTTCTAACTTAACCTCCGAATAGAGGATAGAAACTTGCGTACCAAATTTCAGCTCGATAGGTCCTAAACTACGGCTGTAAATGCGGGACAGACAGACGGACACCCCAAAAGTACGGAGATTGTATGGGATGTGGAAGTAGCTTTTGTCCGATATTGCTCAACTTATAGTTTAACTTTCGCATAGAGGATAGAAGCTTGCATACCAAATTTCAGCTCAATGGCTATTATACTACGGCTGTAATCGCGGGGAAAGACAGACGGACACGTCCTAAAAGAAGGAGTTTGTATGGCAGTTCGATTATTTTTTTAATAATCTTGCTCATTGAAGAACTTAACCTCAGCTAAAAGAATAGAAGGTTGGATACTTCCACCAAGATTGATCTTACACTTTAAATGGTGGGACGGACAGACGGACACCCCAAAAACGAGGAGTTTGTATGGAAGGTGGGAGTAGTTTTTGTCCGATCTTGCTCATTTAAGAGAATAAAAAAATGCTTGACATCCAAGATTTGATGAAAACTTGCATATATTCTAAAATTAATTTTTTAAGCCCATTGACTGTCATATAACTTTCTGCGTTGGTGTACTGGGTGATTGTACCTTTAGGTGTTTGGTCTGAGGTGTTTGGTCTGAGCCATGATAGCACTTTGCCCCATTTTATCCCAAGGAGTACGAATTTCCATTTCATTTGGCTCAACAACCCTATTTGATCTGTGTGATAGCAAAAGTTTTTCCCATTTTCGTGTTTGTCCCCTAAAAGTTTGAAATGCGAAAAACCACTTTGTGAAGCTCTCTAATACTATAGGAAGTGCGCCAATATAAATCTTCGCTATTCTACCTTAAACCGTTTTGCGGTCTGGGTGACCATCTACAGCCCACCCCCAACTTTCACGAAAATGTTGGTACAAATCGGTTCAACCGTTTTCGCAATTAGTGTGAATCAAAATGTAAATATATTTTTGTATATAGACTTCTCATGTAATATTACATAATCAATGGTGACTAAATGACATTCCAAAAATTAAGTGTATCATAAAATTTTAGTGTATCCAAAATTTTCTCATGTCCAAAAATGCATACATTTTAGGTTTGATTAAAATCGGACAATCGATATAATTTTTCGAAATAATTAAATTTTAGCCAAATAGTTTGATTCGTTAAAATTTTCATTATAATTCCACCCTAGCGGCACCTGTCGGGTTCATATATACAAAAACTTTGTTCTCATGATCACACACATATACATACTAAATTTCAGGTCAATTGATCCATTCGTTCAAATGTTGATTAAAAATCCGCCCAAACGCCACCTATCGGATCCATTTATACATAAAAATTTTTCTCATGATCAAACAATTATGCACTGTTAAATTGGACCATGCATTAAAATTTTCGATATAAATCCAACCTAGCCCCACTACAGGTTTTTCTTTACAAACCATCTCCTGAAAATTTTGAGTCAAATTAAAAAAAATCTAACTAATCGCTCCAGCCGTTCTCATGTGATGGGTTTACGTGGACCGTTTCACAATATTCTAGTTTTTCAATGTATAGGAGGTATCAGAAGTGGTCGGGCGATATAGTCCATATTCGTTCATGAGTTTAATTTCTATAAGATTGTACCTGCACAAAATATGACCAGTGTACCTACAAAAAAACGCCTGTAAAACTATGAGGGTGAATTTGGTCATTTGTATGGGCATTCCAGCCAGCTAGGCAGAATGATCGAATTTGGTCTTAAGATTGTATACATCATTTAAAGATTTTGTAAACCAACAAATTGTAAATTTAGTTTAACAAATTCGGACAAGTTGTTTTTGAGTTATGACAACATAAGTAGAGAAATGTCTCAAAATATTGACAATTTTACTTAAAAATAATTTCAAAAAAAATTATCCATAGAATTGAAAAATTTTACCATTTTTGTACTTAGGTAACCGTGATACATCAAATCTATATAGTGGTTATTAAGCGTTTTTTGCTGTTGACTTGTGTTATTCATATTGTACCAACAAAACATATCAATTATCATCTTCATACCTCTTATAGTTCATAAGATACAGGCGTTTAAAGTTTTAAGTCCATTTTTTGTTGGATCATTCACTTTAGATCCAAATACATCCACACAAATTTTCAATGCGATTGGAGAAACATTCCTCCAGATATTGAGGTTTGAAAAATAAGGTCCAATGTGCGGGGCCACGCTCATTTGAAATTTTGATTATATTTTATCGACCTACCCACTGATAGAAAATGTAATTTCGTCTATAAGTACATATTCATTATTGTGTTGCAGAGTACTACCAAAATATCTAATTTTATATCTCTAGGACTTAAATACAGTTTTACCATTCCCTTTCTGTCTACTGATCGATAATACAAAATTCGTCTGCAAACTAGAACTCGAGGTGCCGAGTACTATTTGTATAAATAAATCTTCAACCTCACCCACACATACACTCAACAATAGGAAAAACGAATTGTTTTACATGTTTGGCCGCAATATTAATATAAAATATTAATGTTCCCCCATGTGCGAGGTAACTGGCATTTGAATCCTTACATGCGACATTGACTTGAAATATCTTCTGACATTTAACTCCTTAACAAACTATGTTACATTGGCTGGAGGCCAATAACCTTTGTCACTATCTCACTAATACATAACTATCTTACATGCTCGTCTGCCAAATATGTACGCATCAAATATCTATGCTCCAAAAATATTCTCTTACGCCTTTAATGGAATTCGTGATTCAATATACAGCGTTAATTTTTTCTTGTTCTCTCCTCTCAATTGCGTGTATAAAACACTTTATAAGAATATCATTGTTATTCCTCACAAATATTCGCTATTAAAATTAAATAAACATTTCTGCGTTTACATCTCGTTACAAATTACCGTAACATTTTTATCTTGGTCTATTTTGCGGGGCAGGTAAGGAACACCATTTATATACTTGGTTTATTGATAATTTCCGACATGTACTTATTTACATGTGTTTATAATAAACAAACAATAAAGATTGTCAAAAAACACACACACAACACAAAAAAATTAATTGTGAGAAAACTTTTTTATGATTCTGATATCAGCATTGTTTGTTTATACTTATGGTGGGAAGGGGGGGACGGAAGATGATGAGTAATATAAGTTTACGCTGCTGATACAAATCTAATGAGCTGCAGACCTTTTTGGAACATTTGTTTTGTGCTGATGATGACGATGGCGGTTGTGAATTTGTTTAAACAAATTATGCTTGGCATTTAATGGACATTGTGGGTTAGATATGATAAACACATTTTTTTAGTTTTTATTTAGAGGAATATTTTTCACATAGAAATTCTGGCCATCGCAGTGGACTTTGCTTGCTGTGTATATTGGCGCCGTAAGTAATGTTTAATAACCCGTTCTTTTGTATTTGTATTTCCCCTCCACAGCCAAGTAATTATTTATTAGCAATTTAATAAAAACTTGTAGACATTTCGTTCAAAAAACTTTAAAATAACTATGATTTAAATGCTTTCTTGATTTATTTTTGTAAAGATGAGAGATGATGGTGTGAAAATAATGTTAACAAATAAATGTTATTAAAAAAAGTGTTTAGAAACATGTTTATAATAACTAATGCACACACACACACACACACACACACATGGACATGTTTGATTTAAAACCAGCAGATTTAAAGAAGAGACTTTGTAATTAACTTGAATAAAATATTATCTAACATATATTTTTTTAAGTTGTTGTTGTTTGTTAGTTTGTTTGTTGTCTTGACTAATGGGTAATTGAATCCAGTTTTTATGTTATCATAAATAAATTTAAATAATTTTATAATTATTTCACACTAAAAACGAAACGTCTTTCCTTGAGGTAGTCAGTGCTTGTATATGTTGGGTCGTCAACATCAACTTGGGTTTAGGTGATGGAAGGGAATTAACTGTTGTGACTCACGTATAGGCCAATGAACTTTTTTGCTCAACATTAAATAACATAAATTAAAATAAAATAAAACAGACGGTAGAGGTATGAATATATGCGTGGAGTTAATGAAACACATATTAATTGCGGAAAACAATCTAATTGTTGTAGAAACAAGAAATACACAGGTGAAAGGGATGGCCAAAACCGAAAGGATAACGAAATAGACGATTTTAGCAAAGTAATCAGTAACATTACTTACTTACTTACTTAAGTGGCCCATTACAACTTACGAACGTAGTTCATAAATTTGAGACCTGAAGTACTAAAGAATTCCATACGCTTCGGTCTTCTGCGTGTGTTCTCCAGTTAGTCCTACCAGATGGTGGTACGTCGCCTACCACTTGGTCCTTCCAAAGGAGTTTGGGTCTCCCTGCTCTGCGTCGTCCTTCAGGTTCGCCTCAAACCACCCTGCCTGAGACCTCTTTCTGTGTTGAATGGTTCAGAGTGCTCCTTACCAATCTTAACCGAGAATTAGTTTTTCTACAATTGGCTTTAAACGTTCACACAATATGCTTGAAAGGACCTTAGACGCAATTGGTAATAGGCTTATTCCACGATAGTTCTTACATTCACTACGATCTCCTTTCTTGTATATGGAACATAACAGACTAAGACTCCAATCCCCGGGCATGCTTTACGCTAGCCAGATGTTCTACATGAGCTGATGCATGCTCCTAATCAGCTCCTCACCGCCAGCCTTAAACAATTCAGCAGGGAGTCCATCGGCTCCAGCAGCATTGTCGTTTTTAAGGCGGGAGATTGCCACACGTATCTCGCTGTGGCTCGGAGGTGGACAGTTAATACCATCGTCATGGATTGGAGTGGGGTCTTCTGGAGTGGTATCCGTATCCAGTAAATATTTGAAAAGATTTCTCCATATTTTCAGAACGTTATTCGGGTCTGTTATTAGCTGGCCATCGTTGTCCTTGCGCAGGAGGGAAACCCTGTTCCACGCATTCTCGCCTTAACTCTCTTTTAGAATTTTCGGGCTTCCCCTTTACTTCGGAGCAACTCTGTGCACTCATCTTGCCTCTTCTTCAGCTCCTTCTTTTTCGTTTAAAAAGACGAGTTGCCTCTCGTCGTTTCTCCCTGTGCCGTTCACGAGCAGCTCGCGTTGCCATTGGCCGCAGTTTCGCTCTGTATGCAGCATCCGTCTCTCTCGTGGCATTGCGACATTCATCATCGTACCAGGCATCTTCTTGAGACGGCTCTGAGTACCCAAGTACGCTTCTCTCAGTCCGTTCTATGGAGTCGGCTATATGTTGCCACTGCGAGGTTATATTTCAGGGGTTGGAGCATTCCGCAGCAGTTGAGTTAATTGGTCGGAGTAGGCGTCCGCTACCTCTGTGGTCCGCAGTTTACCGATGTCCAGCTTTCGTTGTGCCTAGTTACGTACGTTTTTCGCCATGCTTAGCCTAGTGCGTACCTTAACTGCGGTAAGGAAGTGATCGGAGTCAATGTTCGCACCCCTGATCACTCGTACGTCCAGAACACTCGATGCGTGCCTTCCATCGACTACCACGTGATCTATCTAATTCCTCGTCAAATGATCTGGAGATAACCATGTTGCCTTATGAATATTTTTATGGTCAAATCTAGTGCTGCTAACTACCATATTTCTTGCCGCAGAGAAATCAATCAGTCTGATGCCATTGTTCGACGTTTCGGTGTGCAGACTGAATTTTCCGATTGTAGGCTCAAATGCGGTCTCCCTGCCTATTTTAGCATTAAAATCGCCTAGTACAATTTTGATGTCATGGCTGGGGCTACGGTCATATACATTTTTTAGGCTCTCGTAGAACTCGTCTTTGTCCTCATCGCTTTTCTCTTCTGTCGGAGCATGGGCACATATAAGTGTTATGTGGAAAAACTTAGTTTTGACTCTTATGGTGGCTATACGTTCACACACCGGGTTGAACCTTGAGACTAGGTGTCGCAGTCTCTTGCCAACCACAAATCCACAACCAAACTCGTGCTTGTCCGCATGGCCACTATAGTAGATGTCGCACGTCTTCTTGCGCGAGCACCCGTGTCCCGTCCACCGGATTTCCTGTAAAGCGGTTATGTCAGCCTTGTATTTTTCGAGGACTTCCGCCAGTTGGATGGAGGCACCTGGTCTATACAGTGTTCTAACATTCCAGGTGCATATCCTCAAATCATGGTCCTTAATTCGTTTGCGGTGGTCGTCAACATTTTGGGGGGTCCCTTTTATTCTTATCTTACTTCTTTTCATTGCAATCGGTTATACGTCAGTGGCGGGTTGCAAGCCCAGCGCACCACGTCGCAGTTTTCTCCTCCTGCCAGGATTTTATTGCAGCCGCCCATTCTGGGTCAGACGCTGACCAGGGTACCGCCTGGGTTTTAGGTTTCGCCCCTCAGAGTTAGCCGTGCTCTGACGGGTGTCAGACGCACATTTCCAGGCGTCACCAGGTGGAGGTACTCCGTTCGCAGTAGTGCCACGAATTCGGAGCTCTGTGAGTAGACTTGAAGTGCAATTGGCAAGGATTACTCTGGGTTTGCCAAGTTAAACCGATCAGAAGCTTTACCTTGCATCACACTCCCGACGTCCAATCTAATTGTTGTAGAAACAAGAAATACACAGGTGAAAGGGATATTTTTGTATAACATGAAAGGATAAAGATATAGATGATATATATTATAAAATTTATCAGTACCATCAGAGCATTTTGAATTATACGTTTAAAGAACAATTTTTATACAAAAAAATGAAAAAGTCTGTTAATCTTTATAAAAATCGTTACCAATCAAGTTCATCCGTACTTAATTTAAAATCGCTCAACAATTGTATACGCCTTAACAGACTCAAACCATTAATGAATATTCAAAATCTACTTTTGTTTAAATTATAATAAAATCATCAGTTTACTAGTTGATTACATTAAGATGTATGTGTCTTAAGTCTTTTGTTTTCATCCTAAGTAACCCATTGATTTAAAACAATCGAACTTCAAACTATAAGTCAATAACAAATATCTTTGTTTCAATATAAATTTACGTTTTTTTTTCACCCATAAAATATTCTTCTTTTTTTTTTGCATATAACAATAAATTTCGTCATCTAGGGGAGACGACAAATTGAACATCATAAACGTTTGTGCGAAATTAATAAATTCTACTCATCAACATATGTAGCAGCAGTCAACTTGATTTGGGGAAACCCGAGCATCGCAACAACACACGCGAGCAAAGATACACACACTTGTAGGGGGGGAAAAAAAACCAAAATAATAAATAAGCTCAACATTTAAATTCAAACAAAGAAGTTGTATGTGGGTACCACAATAACAACAACTTAGACGCTAAATAATCATCTCAGTTCATGTACACGGAGCTAAATGTCACAATTAGAATCGCATGAATTTGAAGAGTATAACCCCGAAAAGAATGATGTAAGAACATATAAATTAGAGGCAGAGAGAGAGAGAGCGACTCGCTAATATGATATTCACTCTTTAAAGTGGAACAACGTTTGAAGTCGAAATCTAGAAACACGGATCTTTAGGCAAATGCGTCATCGCCAAGAATTTGAGAATTCATAATATGCATATTTTGTTTTGGTAGTTGCTAGTGGTTAGATATGTCGATTGAAATTATGAAAGTGGTGGTAGCTCCCTGTACGGTTGGTGGGTAAAATACATAATCTTGATTTGGGAATGTTTCGTTAAGAGACTGACTGACTAATTATTACTATTTGCAATATATATAAAATTTTTAATATTTGAAATATTTTTAATATTTTTAACATTTTTAATATTTATAATACTTTGATTATTTTTAATGTCTTTAATTATATTAATACTTTTAATATTTTTAAATATTTTCAATATTTTTAATAGTTTTAATATTTTTAAAATTTGTAATACTTTTTCAAACTTTTAATGTTTTTAATATTTTTAATTTTTTCAAATATTGTCTATATTTTTAATGTTTTTAATATTTTTGGAATTTCTAATATGTTTAATACTTTTAATGTTTTTTAATACTTTTAATATTTTTAATGTTTTTAATATTTTTAATATTTTTAATATTTTTACTATTTTTAATATTTTTAATATTTTTAAATTTTTTTTAATATTTTTAATATATTTAATATTTTAAATATTATTAATATTTTTAATAATTCAAATTAACGTTAAGTTTATTAAATGATACATCAAATTCGGCTTACGATCAGAAAAGTGTTTTTTCATTAATTTTTAATAATTTTTATATTTTTTATAATTTTATATTTTTAATATTTTTGGTACTTTTAATATTATTAAATAAGTTTTAATTAATATTTACTATATTTAATATTTTAAATATTTGTAATATTTCGAACTCTTTAAGGATTATTTTAATATTTTAAATGTTTTTAATATATTTCATATTTGTAATATTTTGATCATTGTTTGGTTGGTATGTAGGCATCTCCTCCGTAGAGGAGATCTCTTAGGTCTATATGGACCCATTATGACACCCGTTGGGCATTTGAGCCATTCTCTCAACCCATGCTATCAGCGTGTGTGCTGCCTGGTTGCGTTTCTAGTTGTCGATTGGGAATCCGGAGTTTTAATCCAATCTGTTCGGTTAATGATTTGCAAAAATTATTGATCCTTCTGATATCCAAGGACGCCAGTTCCCCTAAACCATTTAACAAGGGTTTCCCTAAGGTTGGGACCGGCTGTGGCATAGTGGTTAGAACACGCGACTACCATGCGGGAGATCGCAGGTTCAAACCTGGCTCCAGTCATCTTAAAAGAAAAAAATAAATAAAATTTTCTTTCATTGTCGGCTCCCCTCGAATGTTGTTGACAGCAACTTCGCAGTATTAAGCGTCGATTCCATCGTCGTGTCTAGTAAGAGCTTCTCAAACAGTGACGTTCGCATTCGTCGATAAACAAGTAGGTGCCGTTAGTTGTGAATCTAAAAATAGAAAGCGTGTTAATTCACAACAACGCGAGAAGCTATCCCATACCTCATTCATGGGGTGCAAAGGGAAATTAAGTTTAAGTTTTTTTTTCCCCTAAGGTTTCTAGTCTCCGTTTGTACAGGACTGGGCAGTCGCATATAATATGGTCGGTAAATGGTTCACTGCTGGTATTCTCACAGCAGATACACTCGCTTTTCGTTATGTTCGCATGTCTGCCTATGGGTCCATGTCCCGTCAGTAATGTAATAATTTTTCTTATCTGGTCCCACTCAAGAGTTACCAGGTACAACGTATGCTTCGCGTTGTATTCAGGCCATGTCTTTTTGGCCTTTCTACAGCCGTTGAACATGATTCATTTGTCTAAATTTGCTCTTCTTGTCCAGCACATACCACCAAACTATCGAGCCATATTGTAGTATTGGCTTCACTATAGCATTGTAAATCCAAAGTGTTACCAGGTTTTCCCGATAGCTTTTCGGCATGTATATAAAGCTATGAGTGCCTTGATGGATCTGCTTTCAATGTCCTGTCCAATTAAGCTTCCTGTCCATGATAAGGCCCATGTAGTTCGCCGTTTCGGCGAAGTTGAGTTGTTTATTGTCCATATGAATGTTGGATGTAGTGGGCGATTTCTGTTTCCGACTGAAAAGTACTAATTCTGTTTTATCAGGGTTCGCGTTAAGGCACACCAGTTTGCCAGGATTATAATAAAGTCCTGCATCTTTCGTTCGAGGAGTATTATACTTGCCCCAGAGACATAGAGTGCTATGTCGTCTGCGTACGCTACTACTGCGCATCCTTTCGACTCCACCTGTATGAGTACACTGTTGACGCCAAAATTTTACAATAGCCGCGTTAATACTTCCTCGTGTGGGGTACCTCAAGTCAACCTTCTAATGAGGGTGTGATTTTCCAGCTTTAAGGTGATGGTTCTCTTTAGAAGCATGTTGCGAATCAGTTTGCTAATATATGAGTTGATATCTAAGCTATTGAGCTCTCTCATAATGCAGGGGAGTTCGATATTGTTGAAGGCTCCCTCTATGTCCATAAAGGCCACTAGAGAAAACTATTTCCTATCTAATGATTTATTTATGGGACTATTAGTGCATTAAAGTGCGGTTTCTGTCGATTTTCCCTTTATGTATGCGTGTTGACCATTCGGTTTTTAGAAAGAATGATGTAAGACTTATTGGTCTACAGTCCTTCGCTTCGGTGTGTGATGGCTTTCCAGCCCTTGGGATGAACACCAGCTTAGCTGTTCTCCATCTTATTGGCAGATAGAGAAGTTTCACACAGCCGTTCAAAATAGCCTCTAGCCATGCCAATAGCGTTTTTTAGTTTTGGATTTTTAATTTTTAATTTTTAATTTTGAATTAATAAAATTTAAAATTTTTTTTTAAATTTTAAAATTAAAAATTTAATTTTTAAAATTTTAAATTAAATATTAAAAATCATTCTTTCTAAGTTTTTAAATTTTTAATTTTTAATTTTTAATTTTTAATTTTTAGTTTTTAGTTTTTAATTTAAATTTTAGTTTTTAATTTTTATATTTTTATATTTTTATATTTTTATATTTTTATATTTTTATATTTTTATATTTTTATATTTTTATATTTTTATATTTTTATATTTTTATATTTTTATATTTTTATATTTTTATATTTTTATATTTTTATATTTTTATATTTTTATATTTTTATATTTTTATATTTTTATATTTTTATATTTTTATATTTTATATTTTTATATTTTTAATTTTTAACTTTTAATTTTTATATTTTTATATTTGGATATTTTATATTTTTTATATTTTTATAGTTTTATATTTTATATTTTTATATTTTTGTATTTTTATATTTTTATATTTTTATATTTTTATATTTTTACATTTCTATATTTTTATATTTTTATATTTTTATATTTTTATATTTTTATATTTTTATATTTTTATATTTTTATATTTTTATATTTTATATTTTTATATTTTTAAATTTTTATATTTTTATATTTTTATATTTTTATATTTTATATTTTTATATTTTTATATTTTTATATTTTTGTATTTTTATATTTTTATATTTTTATATTTTTATATTTTTCATTTTTTTATTTTTATATTTTTATAGTTTTATGTTTTTATATTTTATATTTTTATGTTTTTATATTTTTATACTTTTATATTTTTATATTTTTATATTTTTATATATTGTTTATTTTTATATTTTTATAGTTTTATATTTTAATATTTTTATAGTTTTATATTTTTATATTTTTATTTTTTTATATTTTTATATATTTATATTTTTATATTTTTTATGATTTTATTAATCTTAAATTCCACAGAATTAAATTTTTTGTCTCCACAATGATCTTAATTACTACCTTCTCTGCGGAAACTTTAGTTGACCCCTCGTTAAACTGCGATTATTTGAATGGAGTGGTCAAATTGTACCAAACTGTGAGCACGTGAGTAAATACACATGGACAAGTTGATTGAAATCTGCAAGAGTTAAAACACACACAGTGTTTAATTCGTACTTCTCTCTTTTTCTCTCTCTCGATTACTAACGCATTTGCCTTAGTATTAGTGCGCAAGAACTAAAAGCTTTGATGTTGACTTAAAGCTGAGATTTATAAAACCAACATATTGTTTTGATTTTGGGACTCCCAACCAGAGATTTTGCTAATGTTTTGTCTCTGGTTGTTTTTGTCTTATTCGGAGCTAACATTTACAATGAGAGACTGAGCGTGAGCATGAACCAGAGCTAAAGTTCGAATTTCATGTGGTTTTAAGTTTCGTTTGGCCGAAAAGATCATTTCAATTCGTTACGCTTTGACTTTTTGCTTCGTTCGTTTGCTCATTCATCTTGTTGTTGTTGTTGATTGAGAAATAGTAAAAAAATGCCAAGAAGTTTGGTCTTTTTGGAAACCAAGAAAAAAATGCCATGGTCGTTTTGAGCTTTTCTCAGGTTAACACTGTTACTGTTGTTGTTACTCCAATGCGTTATATTCTTAGCAAAGTGCAAAAGTTTTGTGTATTGTCGCTCTTATTGTTGATGTTGTTGTTGTTTGTTGGCAAGTGATATGTTGTGTTGTGTTTTGTTGTGATGTGTCGTTGTTGGTGTTGAGTGAGGTGGTGGTGTATGAGGTATCTATGGGTTTGCTACATTGAACCATGCACACGCTTCGCTGGCTAACTTGTGCTGAGGTCTACCGTTACATGTTTAGTTTACTTTAGCACCTTTAGGCGAGCGGTCGACCTAAGCGCGCCAGCAGACCTAGCAAATAGCGATTGAACGGTTTAGCAGTGAAGAAAGCTTTCTCAACAAGCAACGATTAATATTTTTGGCAAATTCTAAAACGCGATAGAACGTTCGTTAAAAGTATTGATCAATACGAAAACAACAACTGACAGATCAATTCAAACAATTCTTAATGAATCCCTTAATTGGAAAAACAAAAGAGATAAATAAATTATATCAATGTGATCGTTAAACAAAACAAAAGACTTAAGCAACAAACCCACAATAAAATTACGTCAACTACGGATAATTCTGCAAGAAACTAATTAACAATAATTGATTGTGTGTGTTTGTTCTTTGCACTAATTTCTCTTAACCAAAAAACATAAAATTAACAACAAAAATAATTTTCTTGTTTGACCAACACTAAAAAAGAAAGACCACAAGGAGAAAAAAAATCAATTGTTTGGCGACTAGAATACGAAAAGTAACGTGAAAAAGAGTGATTTTTTTGGAATAAAATATAAAAAAATTTAAAATTATTATAAAAACATATTTATATTAACTGACAGCTGTTTTAACCATATTAAGTAAATTGTGTAACGCACAGGATTTAACAGCGTTTGCAGCTTTTAAACAAACAGAAAGAAACGGTAAGTAAATTCTAGGGAATGTCGCTGTCAATTTAGTGAGAATATATTACAATTTATTAATGAACTGTTTAGGTGTCATTAATATGGGTGTTTTGTGCTAAGAACGGTTTAGCAGAAATCAAAACGCACTGCTGTTTATTTATAACATATTTTCAAGATTCATAAAACAATTGATGGCAAGATGTATTAATAATTACATTTGATGGTAAAAGCTTGCACAATCTTTAATTCTTGTACTAAGAACATTTAAAAGCCTCATTACACAACATAATATTTTGAATGTAGAAATTTTTCAATGCAAATATTTGTGAAAACTATATAAACAACTAGTGGCAACATTTTTCAGCTCATTGATTTAGGGACTCAATTCTGAGAACTACACGTGATAGTGGCCCCAAAAAGAAGAAGTTTTGCATCAATCGGTTTGTCAAGTTACATGCCATAATTATTTAATATCGATTTGAAGTTAGTATTTATCGTATAGGGAAATTTGTCACGTTTTCGGCTCTTCAAAGAATTTTTAATACTTTTACTATTTTAAATATATTAAATATTTTTAATATTTATAATATTTTTACTATTTTTACTATTTTTAATATTTTTAATATTTATAATATTTTTAATATTTATAATATTTTTAATATTTTTAATATTTTTAATATTTTTAATATTTTTAATATTTTTAATATTCTTAATATTTTTAATATTTTAAATATTTTGAATATTTTTATTATTTTTAATATTCATATTTTTAATAACTTTTATATTTTTATAATTTTTAATATTTTCATATTTTTAATACTTTAATTATTTTAATATATTTATTATTAATATTTTTCATATTTTTAATATTTCATATATTTTCAATATTTTTAATATTTTTATTATTTTTAATATTTTCCATATTTTTAATACTTTAATATTTTAAAATATTTATTTTTAATATCTATAATATTTATAATATTTTTAATATTTTTAATAATTTTTATATTTTTAATATTTGTAATATTTTTAATATTTCTAATATTTTTAATATGTTTAATATTTTTAATATTTTTATTATTTTTAATATTTTTAAAATTTTTAATATATTTAATATTTTTAATAATTTTTATATTTTTAATATTTTTAATATTTTTAATATGTTTAATATTTTTAATATTTTTAATATTTTTAATATTTTTAATATTTTTAATATTCTTAATTTTTTTAATATTTTTAATAACTTTTATATTCTTAAAATTTTTCAATATTTTCATATTTTTAACACTTTAATTATTTTAATAGTTTTATTATTAATATTTTTAATATTTTTAATATTTTCTATTTTTTTATTATT
Organism: Muscina levida; assembly: GCA_964034835.1. NCBI lineage: Eukaryota > Metazoa > Arthropoda > Insecta > Diptera > Muscidae > Muscina > Muscina levida. Next base: position 23,547,799 of record OZ035884.1, on the reverse strand, counting down.
TTTAATATTTATAATTTTTTAAATATTTTTAATATTTTCCATATTATTAATATTTTTAATACTTAAATTATTTTAATATATTTATTTTTAATATTTTTCATATTTTGAATATCTATAATATTTATAATATTTTTAATAATTTTTATATTTTTAATACCTTTGTTATTTTAATATATTTATTTTTAATATTTTCCATATTTTGAATATTTTGAATACTTTAATATTTTAATATATTTGTTTTTAATATCTATAATATTTATAATATTTTTAATATTTGTAATATTTTTGTATATTTTTAATACTTTTATTATTTTAATAAATTTATTTTTCATATTTGTAATACTTTTAATATTTCTAATACTTTTAATATGTTCAATATTTTTATTATTTTTAAAATTTTTAAAATTTTTAATATATTTAATTTTTTTAATATTTTTAATATTTATCATATTTTTAATAAGTTAATATTAAAATTTTTTAATATTTTTATTATTATTTTATTATTCAATATTTTAATATTTTTGATATTTTTGGTAGTTTTGATATTTAAATGGTTTTGATATTTTTTACATATGATATTTTTGACATTTTTGATATTTCTAATAATTTTTAAAATTTTTAAAATATTTAATAGATTAAATATTTTTAATATTGTCGATATGTTTAATATTTTTAATAGTTTTGATATTTTTAACATTTTTTTAAATTTTTAATATTCTCGATTTTGTCAATATTTTTAAAAATTCTAAAATATTTTCTTTTTACTCAAAATTTTTATTATTTTTAATATCTGCAATATTCATATTTTTGTACTAAATTCTGAGAACGGCTCGTGAGAGTAGCCCTAAAAAGAAGAAGTTCTGCATCATTGGCTTTGTCAAGTTACAAGCCATAATAATTTAATATTGATTTGAAGTTAGTTTAAAAAAATTAAGAATTACAATTCCTTTAATCAGTTCATATAACATTTCCCTATATAAGCAACAGTTTCACTTTTCCATTCATCAAAAGATTTTGAACTGGGTTTATTTTGTACTAGTTACAATAAAACTGTTGTACTCCGTGGCGTATGATTTACGTGGAATATTACTTATGACAATCATACGCCACTATATAACAATATAACAAAAGAACCTAAAACGTGACAAATTCCTTTATACGATACTTACTAACTTCTAATCGATATTAAACTATTATGGCATGTTACTTCGCCAAACGAATGATGCAGAACTTCTTCTATTTGGGACTATTTGCACGTGCAGTTCTTAGAATTGAGTCCCAAACTCATGTTTTGTACTGTGCTATATAATGTTTCATCCAAATTTTAATCTCTCTAGAGCTAACAGTTTTGCCCAAAGTGGGCGTGGACAAATTTACTTTTTCTAAAAATCTTACTCGGTCTATTATTAACATTTAAAATTAAAATTTTTATACCGGTCCACATGTTCTTAACTGATGCGCCTACCAATGCATAACAACTCATACCAGCACATATCAATATAAAACCAAATCTTAAAACAAACACAGAAAAAAAAACAGCCAACCATCAAAAGTAACTTACAAATTATTCTCACACTATTTCCTATACAACAATAGACATCGTACAATATGACGTGACTGATTTTGCCGCAATGTGCAGACACTGGCCTCATTATTTGATAGATTGAACTTTACATTTTGTTAAGATTAATTTTATGCACTTTTTGTGTATTGTTTTGTTTTAGTACAGCGCAGTGCTTGCAGATTTCATGTTAACCCTTTTTGATCATCTTTTGTGCTGTATGATGATTGTTGAGCTGTGCTGTGCTGCGCTTAGCAATAACCTTGACTTTTAAATTAATTTATATATCATAAAAGCACTTTGAAATAAAAAATTACTTTGCAAAAAAAACCAACCAAACACCAGCCAGTAACCACAATAAATGGAGAAAAAAATAAATAAATTCTTATTTGTTTTATTATTATTTTTTCTGATTGTTTGGTTTGCTTTTTTTGCTTTGCTGTCTATATGACGGCAGAGTATTGATGTGTCGTAGTCGTCGTTTTTTGTATTTGTAGCTAATTTGCCATTATGTACTTGTGTTTAATAACTGTTTGTTGCAGATAATTCTAAATTCAGTGAATATTGAATTCTTTTAGTTTTAAGTTTTTTTTCTCTCTTTGAATCTTAATTGCTAAAACGTTTAATTACTTGTGGATAATTGACAACAAATTAAAAGTGTCTGCAGTTTATGCAATTCTATAAAAAAGTAAAATAGCATAAGAAACATAGAGTTGACATTTACACAATTGAAATACTTGAAAAAATAACACTTGAAATTAATTAATTGTAATAGAAAAATGATGAGATCACAATTTGATTGGGAATTTTTATGATGAAATTTAGGACATATTTCAAGTTATTGATTTTTCAATTAAGGAAAAAAGTTTATTTCTTAAGTCTTTCGATTTAAATTTGAAATCGAGAAAATATGATTACCAATTTTTATAAAAGTTAAGACACATTGTACAAACTAATAGTTTGGTCTGCTATGTTTCTTATCCAAGGCAAAAGTTTGTTTCTTAAGTCTTTTGATTTTATTTTGAAGACAAATAGAAGAGTTACATATGGTATTTTTTGAAGAACTAAAGGAAAAATTTGATTGCGAAAATTTGTAAAGATAATATTGTTAAAGTTATTGAAAACATCTTAGCATAAACTTCATTTCCCTTTACACCCCATGAATGAGGTATGGGATAGCTTCTCGCGTTGTTGCGAATAAACACGCTATCTATTTTTAGATTCACAACTAACGGCACCTACTTGTTTATCGACGAATGCGAACGTCACTGTTTGAGAAGCTTTAACTAGACATGCCGATTGACTCGACACTTATACTGCGAAGTTGCTGTCGACAACGTCGAGGGGGCCGGCAATGAAAGAAATATGTAAATGAATAGAGGCGAGAATCGAACCCGGGATCTCCCCCATGGTTGTCGCGTGTTGTAACCAATATGCCACGGCCGGTCCTAAGTTGAAAACATCAGAACAATTTATAAATTGTATTATAAATTTTAAACATATTTAAAAATACTAGTTTTCTTTGTTTCTTATTTAAGTCAAAAAGTGCATTTCCTGAGTCTTAATTTTAATTTGAAGTCAGAAAATATGTATAAAGATTAATAGAAATCAATAAATGTAATACAAAAACTTTCTCATATCAAGAGAATTATGCGATACTTCTTGAAAAACTCAGCAAACTGAAGTAGTTAAATCCACTCCGAATTCAACGATCATTTTATATTTTCGGGAAATGGGATGTCAATTGTTCTGAAATTGCTGAAGATGGGACGTGTCACCAAACAAGTTCTAAAGTGTTATAGAAGTGTCAATTTGGCTGATGTAAAGTTTCCTATGGCGTTGTTTAAAATAATACATCAAATTTACCTTATAGCTCCTAATGTTTCCAAGGAGTCATCTGTGTCATGTCCTCAATGTTGGTCTTAAGACTGGTACTGTAAAATAGGAGTGGTACAAGTTATGGCGTATGGTATATATTTACACCTTCAATGGCAAAGCCATGTTAAAGTGACGTGTCCCCTTCATATATTTGGGTTAGAACTAGGACCGGTATCTACCCACCAGGAACCAGTCACAGAACTATTTCCGTATTAGTTTGTTTTCCTATATATATATATATATATATATATATATATTGTCACACCTCCTTATGAGCGTTAAAAATGGAAGAACAAACTGAATGTACCTATCAGTCCGTGCGAAGCACATAGGTCCATTTCCCTGATCTAGCATAACGAAATTAAAATTTTCGATATTCGAAATCTACTAAAACTTTATTACCCGACGATAAGTACTAAATGTTCGTTTAGCAAATCGATAACTTCCAAATTTACAAATGTGCTGTAATTAATAAACTGTCGGCTTTCGAACACAACAAATGTCAAAACAGCTGCAACACAAACGTTTAAGCGCGTTTTTACAATTGTGCAGATTGTGCTAAAAAATTGGGAAAACTCATATTGGTAAATATTTTTTGGATTTTTTTAAAAGATAAAGGTATGTAGTTTACAAAAAAAGTGTATCTTAACCTGTGCAATATATAAGGTGCTAGAAAATTGTGGTAGCAATCAACACTTTTGTTTAACCCTTTTTGTGACCGAATTTTAGCTTTTGTAGAGTAGAACATAGATAGTCGGTATCGGCCGGTGAAGAAACTGGTTTTTTTATGTTAATATATTTCGGCTACTTTATGAAATGCCCAACATATGCTGCTTTCAGCTGCTTTTGCTCACTATGTTGCAATTTTTAGGCATCATGTTGGTCTGCAATTGCAACCTTTTTTTAAATAAGGCAGTTCGACTCTGAGTGGAGTGTTGACTCGAAATAATTTAATTATATAATCTAATAAGTCTACAAATTAAAAAAAAAATAAAAAAAAATGTTAAACAAAAATTTTTAAAGAAAAAAAATTTTAAATAAAAAAATTAAAAAAAAAAAATTTTGGTGAATTTTTTTTTTTCATTTGTTTCCTTTTTGTTTTATTATTCTAGAAAAATTTTCCTTTTGCCGAAAATTTTATTATTTTTTAGGTTATTAATTTCGTTACGCTAATTCAGGCAAATGGACCACTGTGGCAGGGTGTGTGTATGATAAAAAAAATATTTTTAAAGATGATTTTTTTATAAATTTTATATTTTTGATATTTTTATTATATTTAATATTATTATTATTTATATTATTTTTAAATATTTTTTAATATTGTTGTATCTTTTAATATTTTTATATATTAACATTATTTTATTAAATTTTAACTAAATTTTAAATATTTTTTTATAATATTTTTGATATTTGTGATTTTTTGATATTTTTGATATATTTGATATTTTTAATATTTTTAATATTTTTGATATTTTTAATATTTTTGATATATTTGATATTTTTGATATTTTTGATATTTTTGATATTTTTGATATTTTTGATATTTTTGATATTTTTGATATTTTTGATATTTTTAATATTTTTAATATTTTTAATATTATTAATATTTTTGACATTTTTGATATTTTTGGTAATTTTAATATTCTTAATATTTTTTATATTCTTAATATTTTTAAGTTTTATAATAGTTTTAACATTGTTGATATTTCTAATATTTTTAAAAATTATAATATTTTTAGAATTATTAATGTAAAATTCTTATAATTTTAAATTTTTTTTATATTATTTAGATTTGCCGATTTTTTACTATTTTTAATATTTTTAATTGTTGATTCTTTTAATATTTTTATTTATTTATATTATTTTAATCAAATTTTAACTGAATTTAAATATTTTAAAATTTTTAATATATTAAATATTTTTGATATTTTTATTTTTTTAATATATTTGATATTGTACATATTTTTAAAATTTTTGATAATTTTGATATTTTAATATTTTCGATATTTTTAAAATTTTTGGTGATTTTGATATTATTATATTTTTGATACTTTTGGTATTTCTGATATTCTTGATATTTATGATATTATAGATATTTTTGATAATTTAATAGTTTTGATAATTTTTTATATATTGATATTTTTAATTTTTTTTTGATATTTTAATAGTTTTGATATTTTTTAACATTTGTAAGATATTTATTATATTAAATATTTTTAATATTGTAGATATTTTAAAAAATTCTAAAATTTTAAAAATTTTAACATTTTTAAAATTAATAATTTTTAATATTATTGATATTATTAAGATTTTCCGAATTTTTAATATCTCTAATATTTATAATATTTAACAAATTTTTATACTTTTAATTTTTTAATATTTTTGATATTTTCAATAGTTTCGATATTTTTAATTTTTTTTTACAAATTTATATATTTTTTTTATTCCCGATTTTTTTAATATTTTTAAAAATTCTACAATTTTTATTTTTAATTTAAGATCTTTATAATTTTTAATATGTGTAATATTCAAAATATTTTTATTGCATTAATTTTTTTATATTTTTTTTTTTAACATATTTTTTAATTTTTAAAATATTAAAATTTATGATATTGTCATAGTTCGGTTTGAGATCAGTTCTATTGGCAATTATTTATTATTGCCAATAGGTTTTTTGTTCAAGAGTGTGAAATGTATTATGTTGACAACAGGTAAGGCGTATGACGTCATTTCGACATTAACCAAAATGTCTCGTCAGCGCCTATTGCTGTGCCTTCTCCACCATCATCACAAACCTTAAGGGAAGAAAGCATCTAAAGCTAATGAGAACTTTTCCCAACGGTGCGAAGAAAGCATCCTTGAAGAGCGCAACATGCCAGCATAATAGTTCATGTTTACAATTAGTATGTTTTTGTGCAAGTCATATAACTTTTAAAGAAAAACTAGGTTACAAAATTGTACTGTTAATATACATATCATCCAACTATGATATTAATTCTTTCTCTACTTTAAAATTTGTTAAGCTAATCAAATCTATACTGCATCTACTAAACACATTAACAATCATGTTAAACCAGAAAATCTCACTGAAACCGCCCCAATCTTCATTAATAACTTCTCTGCTATAATGAAGCTGATTGATCAAATTAGTTTCACTTAAAACAGCGCAAAAAAAACTATTCTAAAATTCTAACAAATCAAAATTCTAACAACAATGGCAAATAATTAAAAAACCATAACAGAGATGATGATGAGGTGAACATATATTGTGATATCTTTTTTCATATATTTATGACCTATATACAATCATTTATCAAAAACATTAATAAATATTAATTTTGCAAAACGAGATAACAAAAAATCGCATAGCTGAGAAAGTACGTTCTCATTAATATGTGTAATAGTTATTTGTTTTTATATTCCCAGGATGATCTGTTTTCTATTTCTTAATTTACTCATCTGACTTAAAACTTACCAAAACAAAAGACTTAAGACACCAACTTGAAAGTATTTCATGGCAAGAAGTTTTGATATTCCCAGAATGATCAATTTCTCATTTCTTAATTTACTCAACTTATCCAAGACTATGCTAAGCAAAAGACTTAAGACACAAACTTGAAAGTATTTAATGGCAAAAAGAAATCGCTGCTATCCCGCCGTTTATTATGAATTATCATAATCCAGCTTATCATTAAATGTTCCATTCAATATGATATCATATTCTCGTTTGCCCAACTCATTAGAGATTATTTGATTTAACATTTTTTTACAAATCATCGCTTTTTTTTCAAGCAAAAATGTGTCATAGTCAAATTTGTTGCCACAACATAAATCGAAATCTAAATGAATTACAGCGCAGACAAAAATAGGTCATATATCAGTTTGTTATTATTTAAATAACAAAACATGGCTCGAGCATATACCAAACAATATTTGAGCTCCGTTGGCTGAGCATAACAAAAAGCATAACTCTCAATAACCCAGAACATACTTTGTTGTTTGGGCATGTAAACAATACAATATGTTATTATTAATTCAACAATTCAACACCACACGGACGCCAAAGAACACCACCACCATACTATGAATAAGACTCCCTCACTCCATATGAATCACATGAATCTAGGTGAAGAAATGTAAGAAAAAAAGAACTTTCGCATAAAATCAGACTGAAACAAATTCTGCAAAAGAAGGCGTTCTCCAGCAACTCCATGTCAAGTCTTCGAAAAATAAAAAAAAAACTGAAGTAGAAACCTTAGAGGGGGCAGGGTAATGAGAAGTCCGTTTCAGCCACAAAGCAAGCATAGCCACAAGCGTCGTAGCCACCGCAGGTAACATATAAACGTTAATGAAGTTACCGCTACCGTTTTAACTAATCCCAACGATATTACTGAAGACAGCAGAAAGTTGGGACTATTCTCATAATGAAATGTTAGTTAAAACCTAATGATTTTCAAGTATTAGTATCTCCAGACACATTGCATAAAATGTTAAGACCAAAGCGACGACACGTTTTTAGAACGTTCGCATTATGTCATGTCTAGCTGGAAGCCATAGCCAATGTTGGGAACGCATGTGAAACGCAGCAATTAAGATTAGGAATACGCAAATTAATTTAGAATGAAAGACAGATGACTCTATGAATTTGTAAGCAAGTAGAAAATGAAACGACGGCATACGAATAGACAAATAGACCTTTAGGTATATTAAATTGATGGCTTGATGTGATAATTATAGGGGGGAGGGGGCGAGAGGCAGGTAACGAGTGTGCTATATCTAAGAACATACTGTGTTTACGTTTTATTTTGTACAATAACAGCTTTGAGCGATTTTGTAAGGAATAGAAAATAGAGAAATAGATGTGAAAAAATATTGGCCGTGGCATAGTGGTTAGAACACGCGACTACCATGCAGGAGTTAGCAGGTTCAAACCTGGCTCCAGCCATCTTACAAAAAAAAATTTTCTTTCATTGTCGGCTCCCTTCGAATGTCGTTGACAGCAACTTCGCAGTATAAGTGTCGAGTTAATTGGCGTGTCTAGTAAGAGCTTCTCAAACAGTGACGTTCGCATTTGTCGATAAACAAAGAGGTGCCGTTAGATGTAAATCTAAAAATAGAAAGCATGTTAATTCACAACAACGCGAGAAGCTATCCCATACATCATTTATGGGGTGCAAAGGGAAATTAAGTAAGAGATTGCTTTAACTGTTAAAAAGTTACAAAAGTTTGGGGCTACTGTATAACAATTTTAAAAGTTTTATATTTTTGAAAAAAATAATTAAAAGTAAAAAGGTAAAAATGGAACCTATTGAGTTACTAAAAATGACTTCTTGTTACAATAAAAGTACCCACGATAAAAGTATGTTTTGAATAAACTAAAAGTAATTTTTTGAACAACAAAAATATTGTTTGCTTTAAAAAATTTACAAAAAAGTACCTTTTCCTTTGAAAACAGTAGTTTTTACAACAAAAAAGTACTTTGTGATATAGCAAAACAATTTTTAAGTAAAACCAACATAAATACTGGTGCAACAGCAGAACTTTTTAGTACAATAAAAGTTTTTCATATGATAAAAAGGAATGCTTTTTGGTATCATAGGAATACTTTACTTTACACTGAAAGTACTTTTTGGGCAACAAAAATACAATTTGGTACAATAAAGGTACTTTTTTAAATAACTTTTTTCCTACAATAATACAACTTTTTGTTCCAAAAAGTACTTTTTGATAAATAAGATTATTTTAAGGTAAAACCGACATGAATTTTGGTGCAAAAAAAGTACCTTTTTGTACAATAAAAGGGGCCTTTTAATAAAGAGAATATTTTTTTTTTGGTACCCCAGAAGAACTCTTTGAAATACCACAAAAGTACTTTTTAGGCACGAAAACAAACTTTTTGTAACAAAAACAGTAAATTCTTGTGCAATAAAAGTACTTTTTCCAACAATAACAACATTTTGTGGCAGCACAAAAGTACTTTTTTGGATATCGCAAAAGTACTTTTAAAGTACTTTTTAAAATATTTTAAAAGTAAATTTTTGTGCAATAAAAGTAGATTTTTCTACAATAGCGACACTTTTTGGTACCACAGAAGTACTTTTTGAGTACCATAAAAGTACTTTTTAGGCTAGAAAACATACTTTTTCTAACAATAACAGTAAATTCTTGTGCAATAAAAGTACTTTTTCCAACAATAACAAAATTTTTTGGCAGCACAAAAGTACTTTTTGGATATCACAAAAGTACTTTTAAGGTACTTTTTAAAATATTTTAAAAGTAAATATTTGTGCAATAAAAGTAGATTTTTCTACAATAACAAAACTTTTTGGTACCACAGAAGTACTTTTTGAGTGCTATAAAAGTACTTTTTAGGCACGAAAACATACTATTTCTAACAATAACAGTAAATTCTTGTGCATGAAAAGTACTTTTTTCAACAATAACAACATTTTTTGGCAGCACAAAAGTACTTTTTTGGATATCGCAAAAGTACTTTTAAGGTACTTTTTAAAATATTTTAAAAGTAAATTTTTGTGCAATAAAAGTAGATTTTTCTACAATAGCAACACTTTTTGGTACCACAGAAGTACTTTTTGAGTACCATAAAAGTACTTTTTAGGCACGAAAACATACTTTTTCTAACAACAACAGTAAATTCTAGTGCAATAAAAGTACTTACTGCAACAATAACAAAATTTTTTGGTACCACAGAAGTACTTTTTTTGGATATCACAAAAGTACTTTTAAGGTACTTTTTCAAATATTTTAAAAGTACATTTTTGTGCAATAAAAGTAGATTTTTCTTCAATAACTACACTTTTTGTTACCACAGAAGTACTTTTTGAGTACCATAAAAGTACTTTTTAGGCACGAAAACATACTTTTTCTAACAGTAAAAATTTTTATGCATTAAAAGTACTTTTGCTACAACAACAACACCTTTTGGGTATAATAAGGTACTTTTTGATACAAAAAGTACGTTTTCTTAACAAAACAAGTGCTTTTTGAGTACAAAAAAAAGTACTTTTTGAGTACAAGCAAAGTAATTTTGATTACAGTTAAAGCGCTTTTCGGTACAATAAATGCGCTATGTGAGTACTATTGAAGTACTTTTAACAACACTTTTTTGTGCCACAAAAGTACTTTTTAGGCACTTACTTACTTACTTACTTAGCTGGTACTTCTATGCAATCCCAGTGGATTATATACCGCACGTAGAAAAATATTATAAGCGCCTCGATCTTCTGCGCTTCTTCTCCAGTTAGTCACACCGAGTTCTGTAAGGTTCTCAGTAACCTGGTCTTTCCAACGGAGTTTTGGTCGCCCTCTTCTGCGCCGTGTATCGAGTTCATTGTCGAAGACTTTTCGAGCTGGAGCATTTTCGTCCATGCGTACAACATGACCTAGCCAACGCAACCGTTGCACCTTAATGCGTTTGACCACGTCAATGTCAGTGTACAGCTCGTACAGCTCATGATTCATACGACGCCGATACTCTCCGTTAACGATGATGGGCCCATATATTTTACGGAGTATTTTCTCTCGAATACCGCCAGAACCGATTCATCCGCTTGTGTCATAACCCAGGATTCTGAGCCATACATTAAGACAGGTAGAACCAGTATCTGGTATAGCTGGAGTTTTGTTCGTCGAGAGAGGGCTCTGTCATTGAATCGCTTGCTTAGTCCGTAGTAGCATTAATTTGCAAGCAGGATTCTTCTCCGGATTTCTAGGCTGACATTATTTGCTTTACTTTTTAGGCACTAAAACATATTTTTTGTAACAATAGAAGTTTTTGTGCAATAAAAGAACTTTTATCTACGATAACAACACTTTTTGGGTATAATAAAGTACTTTCCGATACAAAAAAGTATGTTTTGTTTAAAAAAAAAAGTACTTTTTGAGTACAAGCACAGTAATTTTGGTCACAGTAAAAGTACTTTTTTGTACAATAAGTACTTTTTGAGTACAATCACCCTAATTTTGGTTACCGCAAAAGTACTTTTGGGTACAATAAATGTACTATGTGAGTACTATTAAAGTACTCCTTTGAAAACCTAAATTACTCTTTGGGCACGAAAAAACACTTTTTGCTAGAATTAAAGTAAATTTATATGCAATAAAAATACTTTTTCCTACAGTGACAACACTGTTTTGGTATAAAGTACTTTTCGATACAAAATAGTACTTTTTGTTTGTAATAAAATAAATCTTTGAGTACAATCTAAGTGATTTTGGTTACAGTAAAAGTACTTTTTGGGTACAAAAAAGTACTATGTGAGTACATTTTTGTAAAGCAAAATTAGTCCTTGGGCACGAAAAAATACTTTTTGTAACAAAAAAAGTACTTTTTTCTACAATACTTTTTGGGTATAATAAAGTACTTTACGCTACAAAAAAAAGTACTTTTTGAGTACAAGCAATGTAATTTAGGTTACTGTTAAATTACTTTTCGGTACACTAAATGCACTATGTGAGTACAATTAAAGTACTTTTTTGAAAAGCAAAATAACTTTTTGGGCACGAAAAAATACCTTTTTCAACAATAAAAGTACTTTTTCCTACAATAACAACACTTTTTGGGTATTAAGTACTTTTCGATACAAAAAAAGTACGTTTTGTTTACAGTAAAAGTAATTTTTGAGTACCATCAAAGTAATTTTGGTTACAGTAAAAGTACCTTTTGGCGCAATAAAAGTACTATGTGAGTACTATTAAAGTACAGTTTTTTAAAACGAAAGAACTTTTTGGGCACAATAAAAACTTTTTGGGTACAACAAAAATACTGTTTGCTATAATAAAAGTAGTTCTATATCCAAAAAAGTACTTTTTGGTTCCAAAACAAGTACTTTTTTATACAAAAGCAGTATTTTTTGGGTACTGAAATAATTCCTTTCAGGCTTAAACTAAAGTAGTCTTTGGTCAGTAATAGTACTTTTTAGGTGCAATAAAAGTACTTTACTGGCACAAAAAAGTACTTTTTGTGTATTAAAGCATTTTTTGGTGAAACATAATTGCATTTTGGTATGACAATAGTACTTTTTGGTACAGTGAAAATTCTGGCGTACAATTAAAGTACACTGAATGTATATTTTAGTGAAACATGTTATTTGTACAGTAAAAGTACTTTTTAGTACAATCAAACTAAATTTTGATGCAATACAATTATTTAAGTTACAATAAAAGTACTTTTTAAGTACAGTGAAAGTACGTTTTGGTTTCAATAAAAGTACTTTTTGAGTACAGTGGAAGTATTTTTTCGATTATATAAAAGTACTATTTTGGTACAGTGGAAATACTTTTGGTTAAAAAAATGTACTCTTTGTGTATAGCAAAAGTACTTTTTGTTACAACACACTTTGTTTTTGCTACAAAAAGTACTTTATGGATCCAATAAATGTTCTGTTTGGTAGAATAAAATTACTTTTTGATACTGTAAAAGTACTTTTTGTTGGATGAAAATCACTTTGGACTTTGAGTACAATACATGTACTCTTTATGTACAGTATAAGTAGTTTTTGGGTACAATGTACTTTTCTGGCACAATTAAAGAGCTTTTTGGTGCAGTAAAAGTACTTTTTGGGTACAAAAAAGTACTTTTTCGTAAAAAAATATTATTATGTTTTAATATTTTTAATTAATAAAATTTTTATATGGAAATTTTATTTTTTGGTACAAGTACTTTTATGTACAAAAAAAACATTAATTTTTATGTACAAAAAAAAGTATTTTTTGGGCTCAAAAAAAAAGTAATTTTTTGGTAAATTAAGTACTTTTTTAAAAAATTATTATTTGTTGGCTAGTGTTTTTTGGTTCAGTAAAAGTATTTTTCGTATAAATATATAGAAAGTACTTTTTGGGCTAAAAAAAGTACTTTTTGGTAAATTAAGTACTTATTTTAAAAAATTATTATTTGTTGGCTAGTGTCTTTTTTTTTGGTTCAGTAAAAGTATTTTTTGTACAAATATATCATTTTGTTGTTATAATATTTTCACTTTTTGGGTACAACGAAAGTTCTTTTGATACGAAATATACAAAAAAATTATAATCGAAATATAACTCAATAATGCGGTCTATTTCGTACAATTTATTTATTTAATTTTAAAAAAAAAGTAACAAAGAATTTTTTAGATCTTTCATTTCCCAAAATTCCATAAATAATTATACAGAAAAAAAAACAAAAGACTTAAGAAACAAACTTTCCACTAATCAAAATATTTGCCTTAACTTAAGTGTCAATCAATGTATTCCGCGAAGATATCCTAAAATTTAATAATTAAGCTTTCATTTTACTGTAGCTGCCCCCAAAGTGGGTAACATCTTTAAGAAATATTCCAAAAAGAGTAGCGGCAACTGTTAACAGTTTCTACATCAAATGTTGTAAATTAAATTCACAAATGGCAACGTGACTAACGTGACTTTAGAAATGTCTGACTTCGTCACATCACTGTCATGTGAAATAAAAATATTAAAATATTTTACTTTGGCGGCAAATCTGACTTCATACACTCTCAAATAATCTCCTCAACCATCTGACAGTTTCGATAGCAATCTCTCCCAGAGAACTTGAGGGGAATAACCAAATAGAAGCACTATTTCATAGAAAAGTACAGAAAAAACCAAAAACCTTTAGGATAGAAATTCATTACGCACAAAGGAGGACAGCAAAAATACACATTAAATGAATCAGCTTAAAGAATATTTATACATCCAATACTTAACATATTTCAAGTAATCACCTAAAAATGTTTTAAGTATTTCTTGTTGATAAATACCTTAAAATTATTGCCAGTAGAATGCGTTTAATTACAATTAGCACACATTTAGCAAAACATTCTTGTAAAGATTTTAACTTTTAATTAAAATTTTCTACCGAAACAAAAAAACGAGACTTTATTAACCAAACTCAACTGGTCAGTTCTTGTCGGCCATTTTTAAGGTATCATGTGTTGGTGATACCAAGACTTTAACAACAACTAAAATTAAATATATATATATATTGAAATAAAAGCCAACTGCTGCAGCTCAGCTTACATGTTAACCCTGAAATCATTTTAAGTTGTAATTTAATTAACAAGTTTTTTTTTCGTTTCGTTTCGTATGCTAAAAGATTAAAGTCGCCTTTTCATGTATTTTTGTTCTCAGCCTTTCCTCACTCTTGTGTGTAATGTTAAATGTGTCTTTTTACCCATTAACACAGTTACGACATGTAGATATGGATGGCTCGTTTTTATAGCATGGACGAAACGATAATCATTGAATTTTAATTATAATTTCGAGATTAAAGCTGAGGTTGCTGCTGCTACACACAAATGTGTTGTACATTTGCAAATGACGATTTGTAATTACAAATAAACGGCTGATGGCTGATTTCATCACAGACTTATGGCTCCAAATTTGAGAGAGAGAGAAAAACAAACAAATTGAATTATTCTATTTTATGGATAGTGAATCATAATTGTGAGCTATTATAGGGAATATATTCCACAAAAAAAATCTTAATGAAATTAACATTAAGTTTTTCTAGAGACTAAGTACTTATAAGGTATTTAATTAAATTAAAAAAAACATATGGGACAATTGCTTGTCTTATCTATGAATTAATGTCATAGCCTGCATATAATAAATAAGTATGAGTAGGAATTTTAGAAAAATACATAAAATATCGAAATTCTTAATTAGCCTATAAGATTGAACAGGTAAATTTTCTTAAAAAAGTTTCATAAGTCTGGTTAAACATCGCAAATTACTTTATTTAAGAAAAACTTAAAAAAGTTTTCCAAATTTTTACTAAAAAAAATTTAACTTTATAACGGACTACTTAAACATACTTAATGACTTAAGGATATTTGTTTTCCAAATTTGTATAAAAATTTCTCAGCATTTTGAGCTATCTCAAGGACTTGGTACCTTTCAATGTCCATTTAAAACATTTTTTACTATTTCAAGGACCTTAGTAATTTGTAATGTTCTTTGAAATATTTTTCATCATTCAGATAGTCTACGCAAGCAAACATCTAATATATATATAAAAGTGAACGGCTGGAGCGATTTGGTTGATTTTTTCTTCATTCGATTCCAAATTTTCAGCAGATGGTTTGTAAATAAAACAATCTACTCCAGGTGGCGAAGTACGACTGAAATTTAGAATGGATATTCGTTTGATTATGAGAAAACATTTTATGTACAAATGTACCCGATAGGTGGCGCTGGGGTGTATTTATAATCAAAATTTTAATGAATGGACCAATTTAACTGAAATTCAGAATGTATGTTTGTTTGGTCATCAGAAAAAATTGTATGTACAAATAGACCCGGTTGATGGCGCTAGGATATATTTATAATCAAAATTTTAACGAATAGGCCAATTTAACTGAAATTTATAATGTATATGGGTATTTCCTAGCGTTGCGGACGCACGATTTTTTTCTTATATTGTAGTTTTCTCGAAAAGTTGAAATATTTTGAAGTTTTTGTTCATATTAAAAAATGTAGTTCTTGGACAGTACTAAAATGTTCTTTTAATGAAACTTTACTTAAAATGTATTCAACATTATGACTAACACGACGTGCGTTACGGACACACACAATTTTCCTCAGCAACTTGAAGTGTATACGAAAATTTGTGAAATTTAGCGAAATTTCTTATGTGTTATGGTTTTATAAACAACATACTTTATTCATTTAAAATACTTTTACCTTTGACACTACTTCAATCTAAATGTGCGTTGCGGACACACGCATTTTTTTATGGATAACACAGAGCGACAAAAAAAACAATACCTGGGAAATTATACTATTTTTCTGGGAGGTGCTGCGGAGCACTACAAGAATCTGTTTTTCAAATTTCCCAAAACCCCCAAAATCTTGAGTTACTTACTTAACTTACTTAAGTGGCCAATTACAATTTACGAAACGTAGTTCATAAATTTGAGGCCTAAAGTAATAAAGAATTCCACACGCTTCGGTCTTCTGCGTGTGTTCTCCAGTTAGTCCTACCAGATGATGGCACATCGCCTACCACTTGGTCCTTCCAACGGAGTTTGGGTCTCCCTGCTCTGCGCCGTCCTTCAGGTTCGCCTTCAAACACCTTTCTCGCTGGAGCATTCACATCCATCCTGGCAACATGTCCCAGCCATCGAAGTCGTTGGATTCCGACTCTTTTAGCTACGTCGATGTCGTGGTAAAGCTCATACAGCTCATGGTTCATCCGATGGCGAAACTGGCCTTCGACACAGATAGGTCCATATATTTTTCGGAGTACTTTTCTCTCGAATACTCCCAGGTTTTGTATGTCCGTTGTAGTAAGCACCCATGATTCGGCACCATACAACAGAACAGGTAAGATAAGCACCTGGTATAGCTGTTTCTTAGTATTCCGAGAGAAGGTGGTGTTACTAAAGTGCTGTCGAAGTCCGTAGAAACATCTATTGGCTAGCACTATTCTCCGTTTAATTTCTTGGCTGACATTATTCATCTTGTTGACGGAAGATCCGAGGTAGGTAAATTCGTCGACTACCTCAAAACAATAATTGTCAACGTTCACGGTGCGTCCCCATCGAGAGGACTCTTTGTTCGTCGAAATCATTATTTTTGTTTTGTCCTCGTTGACCGCTAAACCCATTTTTGCTGACTCCTTTTCTAGCGATGAGAAAACTGCGGTAACATCCCGCAGATTTCGGCCAATGATATCTATATCATCGGCGTAGGCTAGTGGCATGTGGCTTTTGTGGAATATGGTGCCAGACATGTTGATACCAGCCTTTCTCATCACCTTCTCCATAACTATGTTAAATAGTGTACAGGACAGGCTATCGCCCTGCCTGAGACCTCTTTCCGTGTTGAATGGTTCAGACTGATCCTTACCAATCTTAACAGAGGATTTGGTGTTGTCTAAGGTACATTTGCAAAGTCGAATCAGCTTTGCAGGAATACCAAACTCAGACATGGCCTCATAAAGCCTATTCCTTATCGGAGAGTCGAAGGCAGCTTTGTAGTCGACAAAGAGGTGGTAGGTGTCGATCTGCTTTTCATGGGTTTTTTCCAGGATTTGTCGTAAGGTGAATATTTGATCCGTCGTAGATTTGCCAGGTCTAAAGCCGCACTGATATGGTCCAATTAGTTTTTCTACAATTGGCTTTAGACGTTCACACAATATGCTTGAAAGGACCTTGTACGCAATTGGTAATAGGCTTATTCCACGGTAGTTCTTACATTCACTACGATCTCCTTTCTTGTATATGGGACATAACAGACTGAGACTCCAATCCCCGGGCATGCTCTCCTCTTGCCAGATGTTCTCCATGAGCTGATGCATGCTCCTAATCAGCTCCTCCCCGCCAGCCTTAAACAATTCAGCAGGGAGACCATCGGCTCCAGCAGCTTTGTTGTTTTTAAGGCGGGAGATGGCCATACGTATCTCGCTCTGGCTCGGAGGTGGACAGTTAATACCATCGTCATGGATTGGAGCGGGGTCTTCTGGAGTGGTGTCAGTATCCAGTAAATTTCTAAAGTGATCTCTCCATATCTTCAGAACGTTATCCGGGTCCGTCACTAGCTGACCATCGCTGTCCTTGCAGGAGGGCAACCCTGTTCCACTCATTCTCGCTTTCACTCTCTTGTAGAATTTTCGGGCTTCCCCTCTACTTCGGAGCAACTCAGTGCACTCGTCCTGCCTCTTCTTCAGCTCCTTCTTTTTTCTTCTAAAAAGACGCGTTGCCTGTCGTCTCTTCTCCCTGTGCCGTTCACGAACAGCTCGCGTTGCCATTGGCTGCAGTTTCGCCCTGTATGCAGCAACCGTCTCTCTCGTGGCATTGCGACATTCATCATCGTACCAGGCATCTTCTTGAGACGGCTTTGAGTACCCAAGTACGCTTCTCGCAGCCCGTTCTAAGGAGTCGGCTATATTTTGCCACTGCGAGGTTATATTGTCAGGGGTTGGAGCATTCCGCAGCAGTTGAGTTAGGTGGTTGGAGTAGGCGTTTGCTACCTCTGTGGTCCGCAGTTTACCGATGTCCAGCTTTCGTTGTGCCTGGTTACGTACGTTTTTCGCCATGCTTAGCCTTGTGCGTACCTTAACTGCGGTAAGGAAGTGATCGGAGTCAATGTTCGCACCCCTAATCACTCGTACGTCCAGAACACTCGATGCGTGCCTTCCATCGACTACCACATGATCAATCTGATTCCTTGTCACTTGATCTGGAGATAACCATGTTGCCTTATGAATATTTTTATGGTCAAATCTAGTGCTGCAAACTACCATATTTCTTGCCGCAGAGAAATCAATCAGTCTGATGCCATTATTCGACGTTTCGGTGTGCAGACTGAATTTTCCGATGGTAGGCTCAAATGCGGTTTCCCTGCCTATTTTAGCATTAAAATCGCCTAGTACAATTTTAATGTCATGGCTCGGGCTACGGTCATATACATTTTCTAGGCTCTCGTAGAACTCGTCTTTGTCCTCATCGCTTTTCTCTTCTGTCGGAGCATGGGCACATATAAGTGTTATGTGGAAAAACTTTGTTTTGACTCTTATGGTGGCTATACGTTCACACACCGGGTTGAACCTTGAGACTAGGTGTCGCAGTCTCTTGCCAACCACAAATCCACATCCAAACTCGTGCTTGTCCGCATGGCCACTATAGTAGATGTCGCACGTCTTCATGCGCGAGCACCCGTGTCCCGTCCACCGGATTTCCTGTAAAGCGGTTATGTCAGCCTTGTATTCTTCGAGGACTTCCGCCAGTTGGATAGAGGCACCTGGTCTATACAGTGTTCTAACATTCCAGGTGCATATCCTTAAATCATGGTCCTTAATTCGTTTGCGGTGGTCGTCAACATTTTGGGGGGTCCATTTTATTCTTTTCTTACTTCTTTTCATTGCAATAGTTTATACGTCGGTGGCGGGTTGCAAGCCCAGCGCACCACGTCGCAGTTTTCTCCTCCTGCCAGGATTTTATTACAGCCGCCCATTCTGGGTCAGACGCTGACCAGGGTACCGCTCTGAGCAGACGTGCCTGGGTTTTAGGTTTCGCCCCTCACAGTTAGTCGTGCTCTGACGGGTGTCAGAGGCACGCTTCCAGGCGTCACCACGTGGAGGTACTCCGTCCGCAGTAGTACTACGAATACGGAGCTCTGTGAGTAGACTTGAAGTGCAATTGGCAAGGATCACTCTGGGTTTGCCAAGTTAAACCGATCAGAAGCTTTACCTTGCATCACACTCCCGACGCCCGTCTTGAGTTACGGGAAAAAAAACCGGTTTTTCGTACTTTTACGCTCTTATAAGCCAGTAACGCGGATAAATGTGAACCGATTTTAAGTTTCTCAGCAGCTTTGGAAAGAAGAGACTTCCCAACGATATAATAGTTTAATATGTTAAAGTTTAACAAATTCATTTTATGATTACAAAAACAAAAAGTTAAAAAATATAGCAATTTTTTTACTATGATATGAAATCGTCCGTCTTTCCGCTGGAAATACTCATATTTGTTTGAACATGAGAAAAAAATATTATGTATAAATGGAACCGGTATGTGTCGTTTGGGTGGATTTTTAATCAAAATTTGAACGAATTCACCAATTTAACTGAAATTTAGAAAACATATTTGTTATCTACAAATGGACCCGGTAGGTAGCGAACGAATGGACACAATGTTGTGAATTTAGTGATTTAGATATTTTTGTTGTGTAGTATGAATCGCCGAAATGTTTGTACGCGCACAACGCCGAACGACTGCACCAATTTTCAAAAATTATCGTACCTACGAAAATTTTATTAAATCTCTTACCATGGAAAATATATGTATATAACACAGGTCAATAGAAAAAAACGCTTGAATAACCACTTAATAGATTTAATGTATCATGGCTATCTAAGTACAAAAATGGAAACAATTTTCAATTCTTTGGATAATTTTTTTAATAATTTTTAAGTAAAATTTTCAATATTTTGAAACGATCCTCCACTTATGTTTTCATAAGTCAAAATAAATTTGTCCGATTTTGTTAAACTTAATTTACATAAATTTTGGTTTACAATATCTTAATATGATGTTTTTAATGCAAGCAATAGTTTCAAAGTTATAAAACTAATTCTTAGGCAAAAAATATAAAAATGGCAAAAAAAAATTTATTTTATTTTTTTAAAAAAAAAATCTAGAAAAATTCGAAAAATGCAAAAATTGTACATTTTATTTATTTCTAGTGAATCTACATATCGGCCGACCCATTCTGGTACCTCCCATACAAAATTACCTATTTTTGTAAAATTATTATTTCTTCTATATCTTTCAAACGGACAACTCAAGGATATTTGAATTTGGTTCGTTTATCAATCTTTTAATATTAGACATACACTGAGAAAACCAAATCATTTGCCGCGGTCATATTATGTACAAGATATAAGCTTATTGAAATTTGACTCAGTAATGAATATAGGACCATTGTGGTACATCCTATACAAAATAACAAGAGCTCGCAAAATATGCTCAACCAAATTTTACTGCGCGGTCTGCTCACTTCAAAGACCGAAACAAATGAGACGGAATCGCTCAGTCTCTAAACAGCAAACTTTTTTTCGTTTTGTTCGTGTTCTTGCTCTCAGGTTTCGGGTAGAACGTTACACATGAATTAGTCTCTTACTGACCGCTCGATACGAACCGAACCTTCCGTCGCTCAGCTGCTGAGAATCAGTAAGTGAGCAAAGCAAGCAAAGGTCTTTATTTTTATTGTTGCTTTGCATTATGATGTTGCCTTTAAAATTTCGTCATATGCTTTAAAGAGGATAGAAGAAGAAAAGGGGAAAGGGGGATATGTGTGCATATGTGTATGCATACGTTTGCCTAACCACAAGCGCAACATACATACATGCTCAAAAGACCGTTTGACGAGTTTTTACGAAGTAAAAGGTCTCGAGTAAACCCATGAGCCGATCCAGTGAACAGAAATGCTCGTCGGTTGAGCAAAGAGCAAGCCAAAGAAGAACGAAGTTTAAGGGTTTTTCGCGACAGTTTCGCATCGTGTCAGAGGATGAGTGGCTTCTTCTGACAACAAGAACGAGAGAGACAAATTATTGCGAGCTCTGAAAATAACATATTTTTGGAAAATTAAAAATTACTCCAACCATTATAAATTAAAATTTTGTGAAAATGAGCGAATTCACTTAATTGTGAATAAATTCGAAAAGAATCAATCGATTGTTATGATCGATATCCCATTTTGCTGCTATTAAATGTGGCTTTGCGATAAAGCAACAAATCTGAATAATTTTTGTCGTTTTCGATTTTTCATGATTTTTTTAAAACAAAAAATTTGCTATTTTTACGTAAAAAAATATTTTATTTGCTTAATTTTTTTATTATAACTCCGAAACTACTGAATTGATTGCAACGCAATATAAAAACGGATGAAACGTTATGTAAATTTAAATTTTTCTAAGATTATTTTGTTTAATATCGTACTAACCCTCTTTGAGCTATCATTAACTATGTGGCTACACTTTTTTTAATTTTACTTACATTTTTTTTTTTTTTAAAAACCTCTCCATTAAATATAAAATTTGGATCATATTTGCACTACTGGAACCGCAATGCATTAATATTGTATAGTGGTTTTTGAAGCGTTTAACATTTGTTCCATTTTGTTGCCTTTTGTAATTTTTTTTTTATAATTTTATAATTTTTTGTTATATTTTAAATATATATTATTGTTATGTTTTACTAATTGTTGGTCCCATTATGTAAGATACATATATTGCTTTTATTGTTTCAAATTCAAAGTTTGATAAAAATTTAAGTTTATCCAATGAATATCTAATTTATTTATTACTTTTTTATTATTTCCAGATCTAGCTGAATTTTGAAATAATTTTGGACATTTATTGGCTGATTCGAAGGATTTAAATTAATGTAAGTTTTTTTAAATAATGTAGTTAACAATAATGGAGAATTATTTTGTAACCACATGCAAAATAAATAATGTTTAAAATCTGCTGTGCATATCATATTGTTATTTTTGTGTCTGAAAAATCGATGATAAGGCTATATTGAGTTTCTAGTTTAACACAGTGCCAGGCGTCTCATAGCCTCGCGAGGCCGTGGTACTGTTCTAAAAAACGCTGTTGTTTAAACTGTATGTGTAGAGGCACGTCGCATAACAATGCATCACAAAGGAAAGGAATCTTAAAAAAATTTTTGCACTATGAACAAATTGGGATAACTATAAAAAAGCCCATATTAAAGTCTTAGCAATGCTTGAAGAATTGCTAAAAAAAAACTGTTTCAATTCATGTCATAAATATTTATATATGCCATCAACTATGTGTTACTATTCTAAATCAAATAAATTAAGATCAATACGGACAACCTAAGCCCACCACATCACCAAATTGAAGTATTCAACGGAGTAAAACTTTCATCCATAATGAGTAAATGTTGTTAACTGATTCTGAAAACATTTTCCCTATAGAAAATCTTTAATTGGTAGAGGGGGAACATATGTTTGATATGAGGAAAATTTCTTTTTTTATCTTTAAATTTTTTATACTCTACCATACATATAGCTTCCACTTAAAACCTTTTTATGAATACAAATGTACATATTATTAATAATGTTTTTATAGCCAAAATATTTGTACATCAAAGGAAAAACAATCTGTTGTTGCCGTTTATTAATAATTTTACTGCCGCAGCTCTCTGAAATATTCATCGAATCGATTATTCTCAAGATTTACAGCGTCATTTGCTACACGAATTTGATTGTTTCGTTATCAATTTAAAAATAAATTTCATTAATATTTAATTTTACGATATGAATTTCATATTTATGTGTTAGGACTTTTTTATATTTGCCATTAAAACTGATAATAAAATCACTTATTGAATGACATTTAAGATTGTACTCATGTTTATTTGGAATATCAAATTTTTAACAGAGTCATATTAAGTTTTAAGGAAAAGAAATATTTCATTAAAAGGAATTCGCATGTTTAATATCACAGTACAAAATTTTTCAGCTCATTGATTTAGGGACTCAATTCTGAGAACTGCACATGAAAGTAGCCCCAAAAAGAAGAAGTTCTGCATCATTCGTTTTGTCAAGTTACATGCAATAATAATTTAAAATCGATTTAAAGTTAGTAAGTATCGTATATGGGAAATTTGTCACGTTTTAGGCTCTTTTGTTTGACATAACTCCAGAACCACTAGTCCGATTAAGCTGAAACGAATTTAAAAAACTTATGAATTACAATTTCTTTAATCAGTTCGTATAACGTTTCCCTATATAAGCAACAGTTACACTTTTTTATTCATCAAATGATTTTAAACTGGGTTTATTTTGAAGCAGTTACAATTAAACTGTTGTACTCCAGGCGTATGATTTAAGTGGAATATGACTTATGATAATCATACCCCACCATATAACAATATAACAAAAGAGACTAAAAAGTGACAAATTCCCCTATTCGATTACTTCCTTACTTCAAATCGATATTAAATTATTATGGCATGTAACTTGACAAAACGAATGTTGCAGAATTTCTTCTTTTTGGGGCTACCTACACGTGCAGTTCTCAGAATTGAATCCCAAAATCATGTGTTGTACTGTGTTATTAACAAATTATTATTTATAACAACTTTTTACTTAAATATAATTTTCCATCGACACAGCACTGTGCGAGGTGTCTAAGTCTCTTGCTAACTACGAATTCGTATATGATATTATGCCTTCATTATATGTCACATATTTTACTGTCAATCCCATTTCCTGAAATGGCAGTGATGACAGTTTTTTTTTGTCGACGATATTAATAGCAAAAAGGTCCACTGTTTTTGCGAACTTGTCCCCCAAGAAATGTTCTGAGTTAATAAGCCGTTATGTATTTAATTGCCTTAAAATCCCCTTTTCAAAAAATTCCCAATAATTTCAAATCCCACATCATAATATTTTCACCTTTGTTCCAGTTATTGTGTGTGTCATTTAGATAAAAAAAAAAAAACATCCAAACATTTCAACCGCAAACTTTCTTTCCCCTTACCCTATAAATAACCCCCACATACTAAAGAACCGCTAATATAACCTTAATTAACAATGTCAAACATTATAACAATCTTTGGATTTGGATGCTAAATGGAAACCCCCCATTCACACTGATATTTCCCAACATGACTAATACAATTTACCACAACCACTGATACGGAATTAGTATCAGAATATTTTACATGGCTTTTATGATATGATCATCCATAAAGTATTTATTTAATAATTTTATTAAATGTAAATAAAAGAAAAAATGGCCAGACATTACAAACGCTACACAAAACAAACAAAAGATGAGTAAAAGAAACCAACCAAAGCAAAGCCCAAAAGATATCATTGAATTTAAGAAAACGTTTGGTTGGAAATAAACACACACACGCGAAAAGATGGAATCATGTGCACACAAGTGGGTATGGTGCTGATGAACTTGTTGTCTGGCAGATGATCTTCAAAAAAAAAAAAAACAGCCAACTGTATAAAGAAGTAAAGAAAAAACTAACAGCCACATATATTTCATGGCTTTTAAGAGTGGTAGTAATTTTCGTTTTCAATAATCAAGTAAACATGCAAACAAGTGCGTGAGTGTTAGCTGTCATTAGCCAAAAAAAATCAAAATTATACGAGTACTGTATAGTAAAAAAAAATTCAACAACAAAATAACAATAACAATGGAGTCATCTGCCATAGCTACAACCAAAATAAAAAAAAAAAATATTTTCAAAATTTGTTCAAGATTTCTTGCTAAAAGCACAAAGCTAACAAAGAATAACTAGTATAAACTGCTGTTGTTTTGTTTGAATCATGTCATATAGAAATGCCATTATATTGTTGTTATTTTTTTTTTAAATACCAAAAGAAATATAAATAAAAATAAATAAATAACAAAAAAATATATTTTTTAACTGCCACTACCTCTAAATAGAAAATCGCAAAATATTGATGTAGCTACCACTACCACCACTACATAACAAATGACAGTTACATTTAAGTGTCTGTATGTGTATGTTTTTTTTCTGTATTTGTTAAAAATTTCCTTGTTTGTTGTCTTTCTGTTTAAAATCACTCAACAAAAGCAGCGGAAGTTTTTTATGCCAAAGCCTATATTCGCGTTTTCATCCAATTTTGCTAATCTATGCCATCCACATTGTTTACGACATCATATATGTATATTCCTTGTTTAAACTAATTAATTAAATATATATATAAAGAAAAACGAAATGAAAATGTAACAACGTCATACATAATATTAAATGAGAAAATTAATGATTATATTTGTTGTAAGTTTGGTGTTTTCCACATAGTGGTAGTTGTAGTTCCCTGGCCTAAAAAATTGTCGTTATTATTTGGGTGTGAGTGTGTATGTGTAAATAAACTGTCATTCGTATGTAATGTAATGTTAAGGCGCTTGTATCACAAGACATACATTAATGATATATGAAAACAAATATACATGAAGTGATACACGCGACAATGCTGCCTTAACATAGGCTGAAGTTAGTGATAGTATATAGGAATTGTTGGGGGGGAGCACAGTGGTCCATTTGCCTGAATTAGCGGAACGAAATTAATAACATAAGATTTTCGTAAAAAGCTAAATTTTTCTAGAATAATAAAACAAAAAGGAATCAATTGAAAAAAGATAATTTTGGTGAAAAAAATTTTTTATAAAAAAAACTAAGAAAAAATTTCAAAATGAAAAAAATAATTTTGGTTTTCAAATTAAAAAAAAAAATGTAAAAAAACTTTGTCAAGAAAAAAAATTTTTAAGAAAAATTTCAAAATGAAAAAAATTAATTTGGTGAAAAAAATTTTTCATAAAAAAAATTTCAAAATTAAAAATTATTTTGGTGAAAAAAATTTTTTAAATGAAAACAAAATTTTATTTCAAATTAAAAAAAAATTTTGGTGAAAAAAATTTTAACAAATTTCAAAATGAAAAAAATAATTTTGGTGAAAAAAATTTATCAAATGAAAAGAAAAATTGATTTTTTCTTAAAAATTTTTTTATTTAAAATTTTTTTCACCAAAATTATTTTTTTCATTTTGAAATTTTTTCTTAAAAATTTTTTTTTTTGGAAAATATGTTTTTTTAATTTTTTTTAGTTTGTAGACGTATTAAATTTTATTATTAAATTATTTCGAGTCAACACTCCACTCTGACTCGGACTGCCTTACTAAAAAAAAGGTTGCAATTGCAGACCGACATGATGCCTAAAAATGTCAACATAGTGAACAAAAGCAGCAGCAAATGTTGGGCATTTCATAAAGTAGCTGAAATATATTAACATAAAAGAACGGTCTCTTCACCATCCGATACCGGCTTACTAAGTTATACTCTACAGAAGTTAAAATTCGGTCACAAAAAGGGTTAAACAAAATTGTTGATTTCTACCAGCGTTTGAAAAAAACTCACAAATGTGCACAAATTGTATGCAAAACTCTTTTCATGAGAGTGTTTGAGAGGTAAATGTGACACAAACTCTGTACCGTTGAGCATGTTAACATGCAAACACATCTTGCTAAGTGTCGGAAAACGATGTTGCTCTTTTTTCTGACTCCCGTCGTGTGTGCGATAAAGATGACACAACTCATATGTGCACTGAGAGAGAAAAAAACACATACATACATATATTTATACATATACAGCTATATTTCTTCTTCTTCTCTACCAATCTTTAAGTGTCGCTCGTTTATGTGTGCACACCATCTTTGAGTGCTCAGGAAAAAATTGTAAAAAAGAGTTTTGTTATATGTTGACTCTGTGTGCGGAGCATCTTCGATCATTAAACTCTTGTGTTTTTAGTTCGCCTGCGCAAATTACCGACGTTTAAAATGTGTTGAGCAGAGTGTTTTGGAGTCTTTTTAATCCCTGATTTCTACCACAATTTTCTAGCACCTCATATATTGCACAGGTTACGATAGACTTTTTTTGTAAACTACATACCTTTATCTTTTAAAAAATCCAAAAAAATTTTACCAATATGAGTTTTCCCAAATTTTCAGCACAATCGGCACAATTGTAAAAACACGCTAATACGTTTTTATTGCTGTTTTGAGATTTGTTGTGTTTGAAAGCCGACAGTTAATCAATTATAGCAAATTTGTAAGTTATCGATTTGCTAAATGAACAGTTAGTTATCGTCGGGAAATAAAATTTTAGTAGATTTCGAATGTCGAAAATTTTAATTTCGTTACGCTAGATCAGGGAAATGGACCACTGTGGGGAGGTGCGAGGTATGATAAGGCGGTGTTAGTGATTTGGAATTTCTAAACGAAGTTGTATATCAAATCTTTATCAGCAATGGAATAAGATTTTTATTTAAGAAAAATATTGCAACAATAGTGATAAATTTTAGTCAGGCAACCATAGTGTTTTTTTATTTTACCTTACAATTAGTCAACTTTTAATTCTAAAATGTGTTTTTTTATGAAATTAATAGTTTTATTTCCGAAAAAATACCCGTATGTTCTCGTTGAGTAAGTTTGTGTCTTAAGTCTTTTGTTTTTGCACAGTGACTTACACAGTACAACACATGATTTTGGGACTCAATACTGAGAACTGCACATGAAAGTAGCCCTAAAAAGAAGACGTTCTGCATTATTTGTTTTGTCAAGTTAGATGGCATAATAATTTAATATAGATTTGAAGTTATACATAAGTATCGGGGAATTTTTTCACGTTCTAAAGGCTGAAACACATAGAAAGCGTTTCTTTCTTTCCTCGCATCAAGCATATGTCGAATTTTTTTTACTACATTCGTTCTTGCGAATGCGCTCACATAAAAAGCATTCTCCAAAGCATCAGGCGCAAGCGAAGCGCAAAGTTTACAAAAATTAAAAATTTTGTAGGCATCGCCGGCAGTGACATTTGAAAACAGCTGATTGTGTAGTTTATTTTGTGCAAACAGACAAAAGAACAAAAAAAAATATTTTTAAATTATATGAATTTATGATGTTTGAGGAAAACATTGCATATACGATAAAACTGATGTCCAATATTGTGTTTACCGACAAACATATGATTGGATAAACGTATAAAGTATGCCGCTTATGTGTTTAATAAATTTTAAAAGCGAGGCTGATGCTTGCAAAGAAAGAATGACAGGAATGCGAGGCTTTCTATGTGTTTCAGCCTTAAGCTCTTTTGTTATATTGTTATATGGTGGCGTATGATTATCATAAGTAATATTCCACGTAAATCATACGCCATGGAGTACAAAAGTTTTATTCTAACTACTACAAAATAAACTATTTCAAAATCATTTAAGGAATGAAAAAATGTGAAACCTATTGCTTATGTAGGGAGATGTTATATGAACAGATTAAAGGAATTGTAATTCTTAATTTTTTTTTAAATTTGTTTCAGCTTAATCGGTCTAATGGTTCTCGAGTTATGTCAAACGAAAATTATTATGGCATGTAACTTGACAAAACGAATGATGCAGAACTTCTTCTTTTTGGGGCTATTTTCACGTGCAGTTCTCAGAATTGAGTCCGAAATCAATGAGCTGAAAAATGTTGTACTGTGTTATCTTATTTAACAACATGTTTTATTACTCGATAAAATGTATTTTTTTTTAATAATATTATACAAGTACAGAAATTTCATTCAGGTCAACTAGTTTACAAATACCCTCATTCTATGTCTGTTATTGTTTAACTCTCGAGTTATTGAAATTTTTCAATTTTAAAGTGAAATTACTTATGTCTGATTCTTTACCTCATTCAAACTGTAATCTATTCGATACTGGACTTGCTGTCGTATTGCAATAGGTTTACAGACATGTAGTAAGACTGTAGAAAGATATAAATGTGAGAAATAAAGATACAAATGAGGGGGTTAAAAACAAAGGGGTGCAATGACAAAGTGGGTGGTTCGAAATCCAACAAGTTACTCAGATTTAATTCTAATAGTAAGATAAACTTGCTATGAAACATTTCGAGTATTTTTGTAAAAAAAAATTGAAATCGGTCAATATCTACTGTTCGCGCATCGTGGTCAATGTTGGTGGGGAAGGGGCAAAAGTTCACATGAAGCCCCCATTCAACCTTCTAGGAGGCACAATGGAAACGACAAGAGCTGATTGTATAACAAATTAAAAAAAATGGGACGCTTTTTGGGCAGTTACAGCTCTGGAAACAAATTTTATAAAAATTTTATTTTTGTATGGGACCCCCTAAAGGGTGTGAAAATGGGGGTAGACATGTTTGGGGAAAATGTTAGGAGAGAAAAATAACTGGCCCAAAAAAATTGTATGGGGCCACCTGAAAAATTGAAGAACGACGGTAGATATGTTCTAAGAATCTGCTGGGGTTGCAATCATATTGGAGGTCGGTCATACATTTGACTCCTTTAGGGACACTTTTGGGGCATTTACAGCGCTGGGAGCAAATTTTGTAAAAATGAGATTTTTGTATGAGAGCCCCCTTAGGGGGTGAAGATGGGGGTAGGTATATTTGGGCAAAATGTTAGGATGAAAAAATAACTGGGGGTCGGTCATACATTTAACCCCTATAGGAGGCACAATGAAAGCAAAAGGAGCTGATTTCATAAAAAAAAATTTAAAAAATAAAAATATTGTAAAGGGCCACCTACAATATAGGAGATAGAACTTATTTATGTTCTAAGAACATGTTGGGGTTGCAAAACTATCGGGGGTCGGTCATACATTTGACTCCTTTTGGGGCAGTTACTGCGCTGGGGTTTAGATTTTTGTATTGGAGCCCGCTTTGGGGGTGAAGATGGGGGTATTTATGTTGGGGGCAAATGTAAGGTGGGAAAATTACTGAGAATTGATCATACATTTCACTCCTCTAGGAAGCAACAGAAGCTGATTTAAAAAAAAAATAAAAAAATATAAAAAATTGAAGATAGAAAGAATATATGTTTTCAGAAACTATTGGGGTTGCAAAAATATTGGAGGTCTGTCATATATTTGACACCTTTAGGGACACTTTTGGGGCAGTTACAGCGCTGGGAGAAAATTTTATAA
Source organism: Muscina levida (assembly GCA_964034835.1). Taxonomy (NCBI): domain Eukaryota; kingdom Metazoa; phylum Arthropoda; class Insecta; order Diptera; family Muscidae; genus Muscina; species Muscina levida. Next base: position 23,517,331 of record OZ035884.1, on the reverse strand, counting down.
AACTTTAATTTTTGTTTGGTAGTCCCCTTAGGGGGTGAAGATGGGGGGTAGGTATGTTTGGGTAAATGTTAGGAGGGAAAAATAACTGGGGGTCGGTCATACATTTCACCCCTATAGGAGGCACAATGAAAGCAATAGGAGCTGATTTAAAGAAAAATATTTTGTAAAAAATAAAAAAATTTTATATGGCCACCTTAAGGATTGAATATAGAAGATAGATATCTTCTAAGAATCTGTTGGGGTTGCAAATAAATTGGGAGTCGGTCATACATCTGACACCCTTTAGGGGCACTTTTGGGGCAGTTACAGGAGCCAATTTTATAAAAAATCGACTTTTGTATGAGAGCCCCCTTAGGGGTTAAAGATAGGGGTAGGTATGTTTGGGGAAAATGTTAGGAGGAAAAACTGACTAGGAGTCGATCATTAATTTTACCCCTCTAAGGGCGACCCAGTTGCTGGGCTTGATTTGGATTTTTTCCCTTCCTCACCAACTGCCATTTGCCCTTACCCCATCTTACCCATTTTTTGGCTCATGATTTTTCTTATCCAAACTCACAAAATTAGGGGATAAGCTGTATCGAAATCGAAAACTCATGCTCTATCCTAACCCTAGTACGCGCACACAAATTTAAAAATTTATATTTGCGATATTTTCAGAAGATGAACAGCCACGATTTCGTGGATTGCATTTTTTTTTACCTCAAAACGGGTTAACATAAAACCCCATCAGCCGATTTTAGCTACATTTTCATAACACCTATTGACTCTTCAAGACAACTGTGTATCAAAGAAATGTGTGTCAAAACTCGAACCCCGGTCATCCGTATGGTAGTCGAGTATTCTAATAATATTAGGTTTACGTTGTGGACACGGGTAATCTGGTAAAAATCTAGATCACACTACACACCGAGACCTGCTGATCCGTGGCGACTATAGTTTAAAAAAAGGAGAAAGGCAAGGTTAGCAATGGAAGGTACCGCATGAAAGAGAGAGACTCTCTTCTGAATGTCCAACATATGATGAGAGAGAGAGACTCTATGTCCTCTATATAACCTTTCTCTAAGTATCTTAGCATCCTACGGGATTGCTACCAAGAAGATGTTCTATCGTCTCGGACTCCTCCTCGTCCTCACAAATACGGCAGTAGTTCGGCATGGATCTATTCCATATGCCTGTCAGGTGCCTGGTATTGCAATCGCCAGGTAGAATTCCATAGGTCAGTCTCAGGTCACTCCTGATCTGACCATCCATGTGCGCCGATCAGGATCTACTGTACTCGGGCCACAGCGTTGTAGCAGTTATACAGTCTATTCTGAAGATACAACGTCTGCGGGCTGTAAACCACATCCAATAATCTAATAACGGTCAAATTCAAACTATAATTGGTGCTGGACATTTTCGGCTGATATCTACTTCGCATGTACATGTTTGACATAATTGTAGATGTATATACATCAGTTCAAAGGGGTCTGAAGATGAACTCGTCATGGAGTTCGAAACGCGTCATCCTAGTGCGTGACACACTGAATTTGACCAAAAATATCAAACAATAAAAAACACTTTTCTGATCATAAGCCGAATTTAATGTATCATTTGATACACTTAACGTAAATTTAATAATCTAATAATCTTAAGTACAACTACAATTAATTTTAAAATTCTACTTGTTACAATTCATATTAGAAGGAGACCTCAGTGTGACAATATTCTTACTACACGCGACTATCGATCGCTAAGTAATTTTAAGTAAATTCTCACGGAAACAAGTATGTTTTTTAATTATTTCACTGCTTATAGTTAATAAACTTATGTCAAAATTACTACAAAAAACATATATCCACATTATAAAAAAATTCCATTTTGGTACAAAGCATCTTCAGCACGTTTTACCTATTAACAAAAAAAAAAAAACCTACAACAACCTGCTGAACTCACAAACCGGAAATTATTTAATAAATTATCCAATCATCAACTTATCCAATCATCAACTTTGGGCTACGTCAAACGCATTCATCTTATCTTACATTATTAAGTTACTTATTCTTCTTGTTCTTCTTCTCTGCTCTCTGTTGACATCTTATGCAAATCATCAAATTTTGTTCAGCCATTTATCATAGCGAACATCCAAGAGAGAGATTATTAATTTATTCTCTACTTTGCTAAGAAGTCTTAACTAATTCCAGATATTGTGTGTATGTATGTGTGTTTATCGTATATCAGTACTAGATATGTATAACTCAAATGTGTCCCACTTTAATAGATGATCTCATCTTGTGTGTTCTATACCAATAAAATAAAAAACAAAATTCTAACACTCTTACAAATTTAACGGGAGAGATGAATGAAGAGAACAAAAAAACAAAAGACTTAAGAAGCGAACTTTTAATGAAAGGTGTCATTCACTTAGTTGAAGACTAAGTTTATGTAATTGGTTTGTTATATGCTGTATGAATTTACATAATATGTGTGAATACACACACATGCATAAAATTTTAATAGGTCACTAGCTAATAAGCTTTGATGAACCATATTGATTGATTGCATCTCACAACACAGTGAAGGCCTAAGTTTTTTTAACACTTTTGCTAATGAAAAACGCAAATGATTGATGGCATCATAGAGAGTTTTATAATTTCCCAAAATTTGTATACCATTTTTGTTAAATCTGACTAGTTGACTATACTATTTGTCATTTAATCTTAAAGGAGTTGTTTTCCTCATTCAAGATTATGGCGGGTGGCTATGAATAGTAGAAAATTTCGTTCAACATTATTTGTGTAATTTGCATGTGGATGACTTCATTATGTTTATATTATACATATGGCGCGGGTGTTATTATTTTTTAGTTACATCAAAATTAATATTGACTTATGGTTATCTTAAATGTGTTTTAAGGTTATAAAGACACAAAGCCAAAATATAGATTAAAATTTACAATTTGGGCTAATAAATCGCTTGATTTCCTAATGATAACCATAGGCTACAGGGGCCCAAGTGTAGATAAGGTCCTTTTGTACATATCAGACCAACAATACTTTTAACTTAATTGGAACATAATCTAAATTTTTCTATAAACGTTATTTTTTTTGTATTTTTATCCTTAAAAAAATCTGAATTTTAAGATTTTTTTTCACAAACAACACAAAAACTTTGTAATACATTTTTGCCACCTCTGGCCAAACGCCCTAATTTAAATACCAGAAAATTTCTACGTGTCGATATTGACAAATTTTGCACGCTTTTAATGGTCACAGACCTCGGCCAACCTCTCCACCCACCCATTACTACTCCACCAAAAAGGCAAAATTGTATTATTATGATTGGTAGCTGTTAGCGTTGGTGCTGTTGTTGTTGTCATGAATATTGTCATTGTATTTTTTTGGTTTTGGGCTACCAGTATTATGGATATTATGCGACTGACTGGCTGCATTAGTTGTTGACGATGTAGCAAAGAGAAGAAAAATTAAATTGCGAATCGTTGAATGGAATCACTAAAAAAAATGTTGGTGAATTTTTGTCGATTTTTTTTATGGCGTTTGTCACTAGACTCTATTTCTATCCCGAGGTGTTTGTGGTTGTTTTATTGTTGTATGGTGTTGTTGTGTGTTGTTGCTGTTGCTGTTTTCATTTTTCTATTTCTGCTGCAAACAAAAGTATGCAGTTATTTCATGTTGTTGTTACTATTTTGGTTTTATTTTTTTTGTTTCTACGTTCGTAACTGTTGTTGTTGCTGTGCTTTTTTATGATTGTTTGCTCTGATGTAATCTTAGACATGCAAAAAATAACTAAAATAATTGTTGTAGTTGTTTTTGTTGTTGCCGTTATTGTAGCTATTGCTACTGCTGCACTATATAACACGGTTTACATTGAGCTGCTCATTTGTTGTAGCAGAGCGACGATGGTTTGGCTATATTGTCATACTGATGGATTTCTACATCATTGGAAAGCTGATGTTGTAATTGTACAGAAATATGGAAAACTTGTGTATGGATAGCTCTAACAACTGTCAGGAGCGGGTGTGTACTTGTTGATGTTGGTGGTTGTATGTGTGTATGTGTATGGAAAATATCGTATTTAACATTTGTTAGCAGGTGGAATTGTAAGGGTGGTACCGGGTACATCGATTGGGGGGGGGGGTAAATTCTTGTCAGTAATGTTATCTGGCAAATAAGGAATTAAAGAGGCGTTTAAGATATGACAATATGCTCGTATACATATAAATGATTAGCGTCGAATTCTGATTCGATGTAAAAATGTCCGTCCGTCTGTCCACGTGATTACATTAAAAGTTATCGAGCCGCAACACAAACTTCCCCTTATTAAGGTGTCTGTCTGTCTGCGCGATTACAGCCGTAGTTTAAGATGTTTTGAACTGAAATTAGGTATTAGGTTTATCTTCTATGTAGAGGTTAAGTTCTAAAATAAGTAAGATTGGAAAAAGCTATTCACACCACCCATATAAAATCCTCTTTTTTGTGGGTGTCCGTTTGTCTGTCCCCACGATTTTATCCGTAGTTTCAGAGCTATCGAGCAGAAATTTGGTAACATACAAGCTTCTATCCTATAAGCGGAATTTTAGTTATACGATGAGGAAGATCGAACAAAAACTTCTCCCTCCTGCCAATAAAATCCTAATTTTTTGGGGTCTTTAACAACTATTGAGCTGAAATTTGGTGTGCTTACTTATATCCTCTAATAAGAGGTTCAAGATTGGACAAAACTACTCTTAATTTTTGGGTGGTGTCCCTCTGTCTGTCCTTGCGATTACAGTCGTACTTTAAGATCTATCGATCCAACTTACTAACAAGCTTCTATCCTCTAAGCGGAGGTTAAATTCTAAGCAGAGTAAGATCGGACAAAACTACTTCCACCTTCCATATAAACTCCGCCTTTTCAAAGCTATAAAATCATAAAACAAGAATTCAAACAAAAATGGTTTATACACGATTTGAAGCGTCTGGATTTGTAGGAAACATGTTGTTGTTATTTTTTTATATTTTTATATTTTTGCATTTTTATATTTTTATATTTTTATATTTTTATATTTTTATATTTTTATATTTTTATATTTTTATATTTTTATATTTTTATATTTTTATATTTTTATATTTTTATATTTTTATATTTTTATATTTTTATATTTTTATATTTTTATATTTTTATATTTTTATATTTTTATATTTTTATATTTTTATATTTTTATATTTTTATATTTTTATATTTTTATATTTTTATATTTTTAAATTTTTATATTTTTTCATATTTTTATATTTATATTTTTATATTTTTATTTTTTCAGCTGAATATACCAGATATTGTGCTTTCGTACAAGGTAAGTCTTAAAACATATAGATTCATCGATATAACTTTTGAAATTGAATAGGAAACTATGGTTAACTTTTATAATAATGGCTTAGCAGCAATTATTCCTGTGTATCCACTTAAAACCGTAACTAACTTTTAAATGCAAAAACTATCATTCTTTGTCCCTTACAGTATCTAACAACGAACGCTTCCCTCTCTCTCTCTCTCCCTCTCTCCGACAATACATACCTTATGTTTACCTATAGCAATTGCGCTTGTGTCTTAAGTCTTTTGTTTAAACCCGTACTTTCAATACACGAATGACTGTAGTACATTCCAAAGCAAAAAATTTACCGCTGTAATTGGTTCATACCAATCATAATTAATTAATTAATTACCAACGTACAATTTGAACACACCAACGACTAGACATGCAAATGATCAATTGTTCCAAATCTCAAATAGTGAAGTGAAATGAATTGGATAGAGTCTAAGCAAAAACCAAATGAAGTCATTAATAAATTGATATCTAAACAAAAACAGTCAATTGTGTGGTTTCTACGTTTTGCCAAAATTTCAGTAGAGTTTGAGAAAAAAACGTATTTTGATGTTAGATAGTTTTTTTGTTTCTTGTTTCGTCTACAAGTTTGATTTCGACTGAGTGCTGTGAATTATTGCCGAATGTTAATGATATTTTGTTACGAATTAGCCATGACTAGTTCAGGCAAAACATAAGAAAGACGTGCCAGCTACAGACGTCTACATCAACAATCATCTGGTTTATAGTTATTATGTCTGGCTGCCACAGCAGCTGCCGCTCACTTTGTTGCAACACCTACTACACTAGCCGGGTGAAGTGAGGCAAAGGAAACGTAGACCTAATGTCATTGGGTAATAAAAGATATTGGTGAAGGTGGAGATGGTTTTTATGAAATTGTATTTAAAAATATAAAATTATTCAAATATAAAATATAAAAATATAAAAATATAAAAATATAAAAATATAAAAATATAAAAATATAAAAATATAAAAATATAAAAATATAAAAATATAAAAATATAAAAATATAAAAATATAAAAATATAAAAATATAAAAATATAATAATATAAAAATATAAAAATATAAAAATATAAAAATATAAAAATATAAAAATATAAAAATATAAAAATATAAAAATATAAAAATATAAAAGTATAAAAATATAAAAATATAAAAATAAAAAATATAAAAATATAAAAATATAAAAATATAAAAATATAAAAATATAAGAATATAAAAATATAAAAATATAAAAATATAAAAATATAAAAATATAAAAATATAAAAATATAAAAATACAAGAATATAAAAATATAAAAATATAAAAATATAAAAATATAAAAATATAAAAATATTAAAATATAAAAATATAAAAATATAAAAATATAAGAATATAAAAATATAAAAATATAAAAATATAAAAATATAAAAATATAAAAATATTAAAATATTAAAATATTAAAATATTAAAATATTAAAATATTAAAATATTAAAATATTAAAATATTAAAATATTAAAATATTAAAATATTAAAATATTAAAATATTAAAATATTAAAATATTAAAATATTAAAATATTAAAATATTAAAATATTAAAATATTAAAATATTAAAATATTAAAATATTAAAATATTAAAATATTAAAATATTAAAATATTAAAATATTAAAATATTAAAATATTAAAATATTAAAATATTAAAATATTAAAATATTAAAATATTAAAATATTAAAATATTAAAATATTAAAATATTAAAATATTAAAATATTAAAATATTAAAATATTAAAATATTAAAATATTAAAATATTAAAATATTAAAATATTAAAATATTAAAATATTAAAATATTAAAATATTAAAATATTAAAATATTAAAATATTAAAATATTAAAATATTAAAATATTAAAATATTAAAATATTAAAATATTAAAATATTAAAATATTAAAATATTAAAATATTAAAATATTAAAATATTAAAATATTAAAATATTAAAATATTAAAATATTAAAATATTAAAATATTAAAATATTAAAATATTAAAATATTAAAATATTAAAATATTAAAATATTAAAATATTAAAATATTAAAATATTAAAATATTAAAATATTAAAATATTAAAATATTAAAATATTAAAATATTAAAATATTAAAATATTAAAATATTAAAATATTAAAATATTAAAATATTAAAATATTAAAATATTAAAATATTAAAATATTAAAATATTAAAATATTAAAATATTAAAATATTAAAATATTAAAATATTAAAATATTAAAATATTAAAATATTAAAATATTAAAATATTAAAATATTAAAATATTAAAATATTAAAATATTAAAATATTAAAATATTAAAATATTAAAATATTAAAATATTAAAATATTAAAATATTAAAATATTAAAATATTAAAATATTAAAATATTAAAATATTAAAATATTAAAATATTAAAATATTAAAATATTAAAATATTAAAATATTAAAATATTAAAATATTAAAATATTAAAATATTAAAATATTAAAATATTAAAATATTAAAATATTAAAATATTAAAATATTAAAATATTAAAATATTAAAATATTAAAATATTAAAATATTAAAATATTAAAATATTAAAATATTAAAATATTAAAATATTAAAATATTAAAATATTAAAATATTAAAATATTAAAATATTAAAATATTAAAATATTAAAATATTAAAATATTAAAATATTAAAATATTAAAATATTAAAATATTAAAATATTAAAATATTAAAATATTAAAATATTAAAATATTAAAATATTAAAATATTAAAATATTAAAATATTAAAATATTAAAATATTAAAATATTAAAATATTAAAATATTAAAATATTAAAATATTAAAATATTAAAATATTAAAATATTAAAATATTAAAATATTAAAATATTAAAATATTAAAATATTAAAATATTAAAATATTAAAATATTAAAATATTAAAATATTAAAATATTAAAATATTAAAATATTAAAATATTAAAATATTAAAATATTAAAATATAAAAATATAAAAATATAATATCGAAAAAAAAAAATTTATAAAATGTTTTCAATTCAAGCAATAATTACTCATTTATGTTGTTATTAGCAACACCATTGTCATTGTCACTTGTTTTCCTGTGTTGTGTTTTTGCCTTTATTATATATATTTTTATTTCCATCTACTATTTAATATGTCCCGTTGTTGTTTTTCTGTGCATGTTTTTTATTTCTTCATTTTTACAGATTAGCGTGCTTTCGTTATCCAGACATTCCATTATTAGTATTATTAAATTTATATGATTTTTATACGCTTGTTTAATGGTTTCAGTTAGTTTTTGTTTGTTTCTTGTTTTTTTTTTTCTTTTGTTTTCATGAAACTTTTCGGTAGTGAATTTGAAAGACATGAAAGAGAGAAAACAAAAAACAAACACACAATAGCAATAGTTATAATTTCTGTTAAAGATCTTATAATTAACCACCATAAATTAAGTTAACATTTTATATCTGGTTTAGCACCATGAATGCAGCACCACTACCACCACTACCACTGCCAATATTAGACATTTATGATTTCCTATTTAAGATAAAACTCCTCCGTTGTGTGGAGTTATTGGCTTTAAGATTATCTCACTTATTGTCGGAGTTTGTTTGTTTGTTGTTTAGCAGCTGAAAATTGTATACAAGTGTCTCTTTGTTATTGCAGTAGATCTTCTACTGGCTTTTAGCGTAGAGAGAGGTATGAAAATACTAGACTTGGTGGGTTTACTGAGGAAAAACTTAGAAATGGTCTAAATTTGTACAAAGACCAATTCCGGTTAACTTTATAAGTCTAACTCTTAATCACATCAACAAATATGTAAATTTCTCACCTGCCATCTATCGATTTTGAAACAGAAGCCATATAAATTTAAAGTACTTTAAAGTTTTGCTCTAAAATAATTCGGTTAAAAGAGCATTCAAAAGCTTAATTTTTAGTTTTCTTCTCATCATATTATCATTTGAGGCAACATTCAGGATTTTCTATCAGTATTGATAAAAAAAATCGAATCATTTAATACTACAACATTTCCTTGCAATACACCGTCATTACAAACTCTATTTTCCTCCCCATCACTGCCTTCTTGTTTATATGTAATACTCTTCTTTATATCAAGTTAACCTCAACCACCCACCGCTTGCCCCTCTAACACGCTATATAAAATTTAGTGTAAACATTACGATACCAGCTCATACCTGTTTAGTGTTATAGTTTTAGTCACTGTTGCAGTTGTATTTCTGGTAATTGATATTGATTTATTGTAGAGCAACAACTTTTTTTTGTCAGCCAGAAGTGGGGTAATACACCACCAATATTAAAGCCATCCATGACAAAAACAACAATTACTATAAAATGTTTTATTACCTAATACTTGTCATAGTTATATAGATACAAACATGCTTACATACATAAGTACATATAGATACCCACACCTGACGTGTTTGCGGAAAACAACAACTCTACTAGCAACACGAACAACTCGAGCAACAGCAACTTCACCCCATTTGCGTGAGTGGGAAACGAGTGAGCAACAAGTGAGTGTGTAGAGTGAGTGATGATAGAAATAAAGATGTATGTTTTTGTGTCTTAAGTCTTTTGTTTTGTGCCCTGTCATAACTGTGGCAATTTCAATCAATTCAAATATGTCTCACTTGATGATTTTGTTTTGGTGCGGCAATTATTATTAACGATGGAATTGCGTAGTAGTTTTTTTTTTCTTTGTCTAAAGTTAAATTGTTGTGATATTTTTAAAAACTGTAACTGTTTAAAGTTTATAATGCTCGTGTCAAAATTTAAAACAAAAATTGTTACACGTGTTTGGTAGTACGCGTAAATATTAACAGAAAAGTAATTTACATTTTCAAATTATCATATTCCTGATCATTGATGTCTGTTTGCGGAAGTTTTAAAAAGATTTTAGTAATATTGTATCCTTTCTGGGAATGTCCCGATTTATGGCAACAACTTCCATATGATAGTTTCTTAAGATACATTTCTTTGGGATGTTTTTGATTTTAGATATTGAAATTAAGCTTTCGTGATACTGGAAACAGTCGTCCTAAGTTGTTTTAGTTTTTAATCTTACACTGGAATGACAATTTGATATTTTGAAACATTTTTTGAGGACATTGATAGGGCTCAAGGTCTTTGAAATACTTTAGCCATATGACAGATAATTTTTTTTTCTGTTGAAATTTGAGAAATTTTTAGATTTGTAGATTAAAGCAAATCAACCGCTATGACGATACGAACTTATGGAAAATATTTTAAGGACATTAAAAGGTGCTTATGATCTTAAAATAATGAACGAATGAATCAAATTATATAATTTACCATTTTTGAAATATTTTTGAAAAAATTTGCGAAAAGTTAAGACTTTTTTTATTTAAGTATGTCGCCAGCGTTTATTTAAATATATATTTTCGAAAAATTAGTATAAACATTTAAAGGGCCTATCAAGTCCATTACACCACACAAATGACAAATTTGATTTCTTTTTTGCAAAATATTGATAAAAGTTTACTCTTTTGTATTTAAGTATGTCAACCGCAATGATAATTTGAAATTTTGAATAAATTTAAAAAGGACGTTAAAAGGTAGTAAGATCCTTGAAAAAGCAAACATGTGCAGCAAGTAATAATAATGAAAATTTTTTTTTTAAAGTTTCTAATATGTTTACACTTTTATATTTTATCTTGTCACCCGCGTTGATAATCCAAAATTATTGAAAAACTTTCGAGAACTTTGAAATAGTTTAAAATAATTGAAAAACCCCCAAAAAAGTACAGATCACCATACAAATTTTAAATTTAGTTTATTAATTTATTTTGAAATTTTTTTTTGGTCTAATTGAAGACTTCATGCCCTTTCATTGACTTTGAAAATTTTTCCATTATTTCAATTCATCATAGTGGAGAATTAACTTAAATATAAAATACTGACAAAAAATTTAGACAAATTTTCACTTAAGTCATTTGTATATCGTTATGATTTTTCTTCTACTTTAAGGACCTGGTTCCCTTCCAATGTCTATGATTATTTTTTCAAAATTTTCACGTTATCAGTAAGGAAAACTTAAATAAGTATGTAAATGTTCTTTAATATTATTTCTTAAACTTTTTCCAAAATATTATACAACAAATTTTAATTAAGACATTAAAATGAATTTTTCTATTGTACAGACGTTATGTGTCCTCGAAAATGTCCTTGAACATTTTGCAATACCATCAGATCACCTTTGCTGGTAATTTAAGGAACAAATGCAAACTTCGCCCAAAATATTATAAAATTCAAATTATTCATTTATTAGGCAGAGGGAAAATTTAGCTATTTAAAGGACTTTTTCCTTTTCATTGTTCATAATTTTAGGTTATCTTTTGATATACTCAACATAAATCACAAAATTTTAACATTTCCCTCATACAACATATTAGCAACATCGGCTCTTCCAATGTAATCAAAACATCGGTTATCGTCCTTCTTCAATTTGTGCTTTTAAATTTTTCTAAATTAGGAAAAAAATAAAATTTCCAAAATATAAAAACATAACGAATATAAAGTTATATTATAAATAATAGAAAGATTAAAATTTTTAAATATGTTAAAAATATTAAAAACATTGAAAATATTAAAAATATCAAAGATATTAAAAATATTGAAAATATTAAAAATTTTAAATTTTTTAAAATATTAAAAATATCAAAATAAAAATTAAAAATATAACAAATATTAAAAACATCAAAAATATCAAAACTATATTAAACTTGAAAAATACTAAAAATACTAAAAATATTAAAAATATTAAAAATATCAAAAATATCAAAAATATTAAAAATATCAAAATTATATAAAATTTGAAAAATATTACAATTATTTCAAATACTATAAATATTAAAAATGTTGAAAATATTAAATATGTAAAAAATTTTTAAAAAATATTAAAAATATCAAAAATATTAAAAATATTAAAAATAGTAAAAATATTAAGAATATTAAAAATATCACAAATATTAAAAATATAAAATATTAAAAATATTATTTAATATTAAAAATATTAAAAATTTTAAAAATATTAAAACATAAAATTTCTTAAAATATTAAAAAAATTAAAAATATTAAAAATAATACAAATATTACAAATAATACAAATATTACAAATATTACAAATATTACAAATATTACAAATATTACAAATATTACAAATATTACAAATATTACAAATATTACAAATATTACAAATATTACAAATATTACAAATATTACAAATATTACAAATATTACAAATATTACAAATATTACAAATATTACAAATATTACAAATATTACAAATATTACAAATATTACAAATATTACAAATATTACAAATATTACAAATATTACAAATATTACAAATATTACAAATATTACAAATATTACAAATATTACAAATATTACAAATATAACAAATATTACAAATATCACAAATATTACAAATATTACAAATATTACAAATATTACAAATATTACAAATATTACAAATATTACAAATATAACAAATATTACAAATATCACAAATATTACAAATATTACAAACATTACTAATATAACAAATATTATAACTAAATATTAAATATATTAAAAAAAATAAAAATATAACAAAAACTGGACATTCAGCCTGTAACACTTTGCCCCTTCCAATGTCCTTAAAACTTCCGTGTCATTCTTCAATATTTGATTTTTAATTTTCCGCCTTTGAGCATAAAAAAAACATTAGAAATATTAATAAATATTGTAAATGGTGAATTTTCAAATAATTTAAATATTAAAATTATTAAAAATATCACAAAAATCAAAATATTAAAAATAATAATAACACTAAAATTATTTATGAAAATATAAAAAATAGGAAAAATATTAAAAATTTCAAAAAATTTGAAAAATATTAAAATTATTAAAAATATAGATAATATACACAATATTAAAAAAAATTAAAAATGCTGAAAGTATTAAAAAATTTTAAAAAATGATTTAATCCAGAGACCGTAACTGTTATAACTTTTATTTATAAAAGTCCCTCTGTAAGAATTATTTTCTGATTTTTATTTTATCTCTCCGAACATAAGACTTATTTTTGATTTATATATTAAAAGTCCCAAAATAACAATTATTTCTGATTTATATTTTATCGCTCAGAAATAAGAGTTATTTTTGATTTCTATTTTAAAAGTCCCACAATAATAATTATTGAAGACTTTTTGAAATAGAAATCAAAAATAAAAATCATTCAATGAGTTTTTCAAATCAAAATCGAAAATAAAAATCAGCCTGAGACTTATATTTTTTCTGATGAAATATAAAACTCACTTGAAGACTTTTAATTTTTATTTGTTCAAATAAAAGTCTTTTGGTTCAATCGATATGCAAACAATATTTATATTCTGGCCAAAATAATTACAATTGTGGGACGTTCGGACCATATTTAACTCATAGCTACACAATGCAACGAAAAAACGATGGTTTTTACCATCACCCTTAGGGATGAAGGTATATGTATATCATTTGTTACAAATAAAAGTTTAACGCATTAAAGGAAACGTGTTAGACCCCAAGTATCTTAGGATCAAATTGTTTCAGGACTTCTTAAGACCATTGAGCCATGTCCGCCTGTTTGACTAGCTGGATGGGTCTTGGGCAGGATAACTCGAGTAAACTTTAACTGATCATTATGAAAATGTGCCAGCATTTCTAAGTTAAGTAGACAAACCCATAGATGACCGAATCACTTGACACACTCCTTCTTGTACCTCCCATATGAATGACCAAATTTGTTCCTTAGTTCTACAGGCATATTTTTTCCGTTATTAGAGTGAATTGTGTCAAATTTTGGACAAGGTAGTTGAATAATGGTTGAATATAAACCAATTTTGAATATTTCTGTGTATTTGGAAAGGAGAGACTATGGCCTTTCCAAATCTATATATATGTATGTAACTTGTCATAAACTTTTGTTTTTTTTTTAATTTTGAAGAAGTTTTTAGCCAAAACTTTTTTGCATTATCCTAATGTTTATTATATTGTTCAGAAAGTGCACACTGTCATGATTAAAACGCATACTTGTTTATAAAAATCGGTTAACAAATCGTTAAGTTATTCATAATTTTCAAGGAAGCTGGGGGATAATTACATTTGGTCGGAGAATAAATGCGATCTAACCCAAAAAAATTTAAAAAAGATCCCTCTGGCGTTAAAAATAAATGTCAAAAATGGATTCCTTGACCCCAAAAACAGTAAGATACCTGTGATATCATTTAAGATTTTTGTTTAAATTAACAAGAATCCCATTCAAAATGACCCACTGCCCAGAAATAGTTAATTTCTATACATGAAGACTTTTTGAAAGTATATTTAGCTCACTAGCAATTTCTTCACTGGACTGCAGCTTCACCACCGATTTGTTTTATATATAAAATCCATTCTATAAATTAACAAACACAATCGGAAGGACAATCGGATGGAAACTGTATGTGCATGGATATAGCTTCTTATAACGTAATGTACTAAGTATGTTTGTATTAAAGCGTTGTTTTGGAACAAAAGACAATATTATGCAATACAAATGATTCTTGGGTGAATAAAGAATCAGCTTCAAAGGACAAGAGTTCTATAAAGATTTCTACAGTACCTCTGAGCATCCCAATGAAGCTATGATGCTCTTGTGAAACTATCCTTTGGGATTAACGCGAATAACGTCTTCAAGCTGAAATACCGGCATATACTTAGGATTGATAAAGCATGCATTTGGTTGCATTTGCGAACTTGTAAAACGGTGTTGCGTGAGATAGTACACACTTGCCAATTAGATAATTTTTTTCGAGGTTAAACAATTTTGCACCCTTTTTTGCCATGTTTAACTCACAGTTCGCGAACTATAAGTGAACATTTAGTCCAATTATTTTTAGCTAAACTTGCTCGTCTCGTTGAGCTGATCAAAATCATATATACATTTCTTTTATTACAAAAAACAATAATGACGATATCAGCAAAAGACTTTTATTTCAGGCCTGAAGAAATAAAAATCATTAGGTGAGTTTTAAATTTTGTTTTGAAAAATATAAGTCTTTGATTGATTTTTATTTTTCGTTTGGCAAAATAAAACTCACTTCGTAATTTTTATTTCAAAAAGTTTTCAATAACTCTTATTCAAAGACTCAAAAAATTAAAATCAACAATAACTCTTATTTATTGAGGGATAGAATATAAATCAAAAATAACTCTTATTTGATGAGCGATATAATAAAAATCAAAAATAAGTGTTATTTGGGACTTTTATAATAAAAATCACAAAATAAAAGTTTATTGCGAAATTCTACAGAGGGAGTAAAAACCAATGTAATGGTGTACTTAAAATAATTTTAGCACATTTCCTTCACATTGATTTTTTTAGTTGTAAAATCGATCAATAACAGTTATTTTCGGTCCCTGATTTAATCTAATCATGTACGTCCGTCCATCCTTCGGTCTATAAGCTGAAACACCGTATTGATCTTCATAAAAATCAAAGTCGATATACACATGTCCATCTATCAGTGATTCTGTTGAATGCACAAATGAGGCCAGGACAACTTTCTAAAAAGTTACTTCATGATAATTTCACTTGGTGGCCAATACTAAACATTCAGACAAAAACACTTTCCGGGCCAACCTTCTTCTGACTTGCTCGATTTTTAACATGTGAGTCATTCAGGTATTCTTACATGCCTGCGGTTATAAGTGGCGCCTGAATGGAATACATATAGGCATATTCAGATCTCTCCCAAAATATTTATTTACCCTTCTCAAATGGAAAAATAAAGTATTGCCATGAATCAGTGTTATTACATATTATTGAAATACATACAATAATAAAAATCTTTATGCTATATAACAAGACTGCGTTAACAGTTTGAATTTTTTTTTAATTATTCAAGGACATTGAGGGTCGCTCCAGTGTCTTTGAACTAATAAGTGACAAGTTCAAAAAACCCATATATCTAACACAACATAAACACCATTGTTTTGTAATAAAATTAAAACAAATAAAATTCTAGGAATTCTAAATTTATTTCTCTTTAAAATAACGTAGCTGGAAGACACGGAAATTTTGGTACATCGCAATAAATTACTAACAAAGTATAAGTCATTATTATGATACTGTGTGCCTTAAACCTAAACAACTTTTAACAACAAAACATATTTATTAAAAAATAGTTTTGTTTTTTATTATTAATTTTTTTTTTTGTCTTAATAATAACACACACAAATCAACCAAACTATTACCCACAGCAGCAAGAACTTTAAAATGTTAAACAAAAAAAACCGAAAAGATGATGATAATAAATATGATGATTATGGTGGTGAAACACGTCACTCCTCCATAGAAATATTTGAATAGTTATTCCAAAAATATGACATGATTAAGCTACCTAAGCCCCTCCCCTCCTCAGCAGCAGCAGCATAGAGACAGAATGTAGTTTCGATTATTGTAGCTGGGATTTTTTGGCAAATTTGAAGAATATTCCAAAAATCTATATGCTGACAAAGTTAAGTATCATTGATTCAGTCAACTAGACAGAGGAACAGTCAGTCAGGCTACACTTGTATACATGTGCATATTACGCGAATCATATCTTGTCAGCATCGATCTTTGCTTGGCAAATAATATCTACATTAAATTTAATTAACTCGTTGGCCTTATCTTAGATATTTGTTAGAAAAATTTGTATTCAATCGTTACGGATCAACTTAATGATGATGATCAGAATGACGAAGACGAAGATGATAATGATGACAACGATGAAGAAGAAGATAAAGATGTAGCATGAAAAAAAGGCAGCAGCCAGCAACCAAACCAAATAATAACAGAGTACACAAAAATGTTAATAAAGTATCGTCGTTGTTTTTTTTATTTTTTACCATTCATTTGATTTGCTATTTATTCATTGTAGCTTTTGTTTTTTTCGGTATGATTTATGCATTGAGAACCGCTTAAGGTGTGTTTTTGGTTTTGAATTATGTTAACGAAAATCAATTACAGTGGAATTATTGTATGGCAGATTATGTAGATGGATGAGTTACTGTTTTTTTTTACAAACTAAAATACAATTGGTAATTAGTTAAATAATTGCAAATAATGTGGGCTAGAACAAACAGAGTACAAGTAGTTGCTATTGATGTTTAACTGCAATTATCATTATTATGTACTTAAACTAATAATGTTGTTATGAAATATTGGATTTCATTATTTAAATTGTGATAAAATAAAAAATATAAGAAAATAAAACAAAGTGACTATTAAATAGAAATAATCAATATAAGCCGAATTATTTGTTCGTAGCTTGTGTGGGAAAATTTTGCGATTTTTTATAGAATATTACAAACATTGCAAATATTTTGAAAATAATAAAATTATTAAAAATAACTAAAATATTACAAATAATATAATTATTAAAAATATAAAAAATATAGAAAATATTAAAAATATTAAAAATATTAAAAACATTAAAAATATTAAAAATATTAAAAATATTAAAAATATTAAAAATATTAAAAATATTAAAAATATTAAAAATATTAAAAATATTAAAAATATTAAAAATACTAAAAATATTAAAAATACTAAAAATATTAAAAATATTAAAAATATTAAAAATATTAAAAATATTAAAAATATTAAAAATATTAAAAATATTAAAAATATTAAAAATATTAAAAATATTAAAAATATTAAAAATATTAAAAATACTAAAAATATTAAAAATATTAAAAATATTAAAAATATTAAAAATATTAAAAATATTAAAAATATTGAAAATATTAAAAATATTACAAATATTAAAAATAATAAAAATATTAAAAATAATGAGAATATTAAAAATATTAAAAATATTAAAAATATTAAAAATATTAAAAATATTAAAAATACTAAAAATATTAAAAATACTAAAAATATTAAAAATATTAAAAATATTAAAAATATTAAAAATATTAAAAATATTAAAAATATTAAAAATATTAAAAATATTAAAAATATTAAAAATATTAAAAATATTAAAAATATTAAAAATACTAAAAATATTAAAAATATTAAAAATATTAAAAATATTAAAAACATTAAAAATATTAAAAATATTAAAAATATTAAAAATATTAAAAATATTAAAAATATTAAAAATATTAAAAATATTAAAAATATTAAAAATATTAAAAATACTAAAAATATTAAAAATACTAAAAATATTAAAAATATTAAAAATATTAAAAATATTAAAAATATTAAAAACAATTACAAATATTAAAAATATTAAAAATACTAAAAATATTAAAAATATCAAAAATATTAAAAATATTAAAAATATTAAAAATATTAAAAATATTAAAAATATTAAAAATATTAAAAATATTAAAAATATTAAAAATATTAAAAATATTAAAAACATTAAAAATATTAAAAATATTAAAAATATTAAAAATATTAAAAATATTAAAAATACTAAAAATATTAAAAATATTAAAAATATTAAAAATATTAAAAATATTAAAAATATTAAAAATATTAAAAATATTAAAAATATTAAAAATATTAAAAACATTAAAAATATTAAAAATATTAAAAATATTAAAAATATTAAAAATATTAAAAATATTAAAAATATTAAAAATACTAAAAATATTAAAAATACTAAAAATATTAAAAATATTAAAAATACTAAAAATATTAAAAATATTAAAAATATTAAAAACAATTACAAATATTAAAAATATTAAAAATACTAAAAATATTAAAAATATCAAAAATATTAAAAATATTAAAAATATTAAAAATATTAAAAATATTAAAAATATTAAAAATATTAAAAATATTAAAAATATTAAAAATATTAAAAATATTAAAAATATTGAAAATATTGAAAATATTGAAAATATTAAAAATATAAAAAATGTTAAAAATATTAAAAATATTAAAAATATTAAAAATATTAAAAATATTAAAAATATTAAAAATATTAAAAATATTAAAAATATTAAAAATATTAAAAATATTAAAAATATTAAAAATATTAAAAATATTAAAAATATTAAAAATATTAAAAATATTAAAAATATTAAAAATATTAAAAATATTAAAAATATTAAAAATATTAAAAATATTAAAAATATTAAAAATATTAAAAATATTAAAAATATTAAAAATATTAAAAATATTAAAAATATTAAAAATATTAAAAATATTAAAAATATCAAAAATATTAAAAATATTAAAAATATTAAAAATATTAAAAATATTAAAAATATTAAAAATATTAAAAATATTAAAAATATTAAAAATATTAAAAATATTAAAAATATTAAAAATATTAAAAATATTAAAAATATTAAAAATATTAAAAAAAATTAAAAATATTAAAAATATTAAAAATATTAAAAATATTAAAAATATTAAAAATATTAAAAATATTAAAAATATTAAAAACATTAAAAATATTAAAAATATTAA
Organism: Muscina levida; assembly: GCA_964034835.1. Taxonomy (NCBI): domain Eukaryota; kingdom Metazoa; phylum Arthropoda; class Insecta; order Diptera; family Muscidae; genus Muscina; species Muscina levida. Next base: position 23,497,413 of record OZ035884.1, on the reverse strand, counting down.
AAATATTAAAAATATTAAAAATATTAAAAATATTAAAAATATTAAAAATATTAAAAATATTAAAAATACTAAAAATATTAAAAATACTAAAAATATTAAAAATATTAAAAATATTAAAAATATTAAAAATATTAAAAATATTAAAAATATTAAAAATATTAAAAATATTAAAAATATTAAAAATATTAAAAATATTAAAAATATTAAAAATATTAAAAATATTAAAAATATTAAAAATATTAAAAATATTAAAAATACTAAAAATATTAAAAATATTAAAAATATTAAAAATATTAAAAATATTAAAAACATTAAAAATATTAAAAATATTAAAAATATTAAAAATATTAAAAATATTAAAAATATTAAAAATATTAAAAATATTAAAAATATTAAAAATATTAAAAATATTAAAAATACTAAAAATATTAAAAATACTAAAAATATTAAAAATATTAAAAATATTAAAAATATTAAAAATATTAAAAATATTAAAAATATTAAAAATATTAAAAATATTAAAAACAATTACAAATATTAAAAATATTAAAAATACTAAAAATATTAAAAATATCAAAAATATTAAAAATATTAAAAATATTAAAAATATTAAAAATATTAAAAATATTAAAAATATTAAAAATATTAAAAATATTAAAAATATTAAAAATATTAAAAATGTTAAAAATATTAAAAATATTAAAAATATTAAAAATATTAAAAATATTAAAAATATTAAAAATATTAAAAATATTAAAAATATTAAAAACTAGCTGGCCCGGCAGGCTTCGTCCTGCCTCCAAATTATTTTAAAAGATTTTTAGTGCAGTTGAAATCTAATAACGATTGGTTTATTACTTGGCCTCTGAAATATTTAAATGTAAAGGGCGAGGTATTCCCGAAAATATTCTGTACTTCATATAAATCTATATAAATTTAAGAGATTATATTTGTAAGAAATGCTAAAATGGTTCAGCAGTGTCGTCCAGGATATGATAAAAAAAAACTTACTTATTGATAGGCATATATTCTAAAACCACATTTTTAAGTCCATTGACTGACATATAACTTTCTGCGTTGGTGTACTGGGTGATTGATGCCTTAGTTGTTTGGTCTGAGGTGTTTGGTCTGAGCCATGATAGTACTTTGCCCCTTTTTATTCCAAGGAGTACCAATTTCCAAAAATCCCTTCATTTGGCTCAACAACCCTATTAACCGTTTGGTCTGGGTGAGAGCAAGAGATTTTCCCATTTTCGTGTTTGTCCCCTTAATTCGAAATGCGAAAAACCACTTTGTGAAGCTCTCTGATTCTGTAGGAAGTGCGCCATTATAAAAGTTAGTCTTTATTCTTTAAGCCTTTTTGCAGTCTGGGTGACCATCTACAGCCAATACTTAACATTCACTGAAATTTTGGGACAAATGGGGTCAACCGTTTTTACAATTTGTGGTGACATCAAAATGTACATTTTTTTTATATATATAGACTTCTGAATAACTATGATGTTAAAAAAAAGTGACTAAATGACATTCCAAAAATTAAGTGTATCATTAGCTAAACACCGGCAACTGGTTCCAGACATACACTCAAAATTTTCTCATGCCAAAAAAATCATTTATTTAAAGTTTAAGTAAAATCGGACGATCGATATTCAAAATTTTCTCATGGCAAAAAAATCATATATTTTAAGTATAACTAAAATCGGACATTCGATATAAATTTTTGAAATAATTCAACCCCAGCCAAATCAATTGCGGGTCCATATATATTCTAAATTTCAGTCAAATTGTTTAGTTCGTTAAAATTTTCATTATAATTCCACCCTAGCGACACCTACCGAGTCTATTTATACAAACAATTTTTTCTCAAGGTTCCACAAACATAAATACTAAATTTCAGTTAAATTGGTACATGCATTAAAATGTTGATATAAATTCACCCTAGCGCCATCTACCGGGTCCATTTGTACATACGATTTTTTCTGATGATCAAACAAACATAGATTCTGAATTTCAGTTAAATTGGCCCATTTGTTAAAATTTTGATTGTAAACCGACCCCAGCGCCATCTACCGGGTTCATTTGTACATAAAATGTTTTCTCATGATCAAATGAATATCCATTCTAAATTTCAGTTGAATTGGTACATGCATTCAAATTTTCAATATAAATCCACCCTAGCGCCACCTGGATTTGATTTTTTTCAACACAAACAATCTACGGAAAATTTCGAATCGAATAAAAAAAAAATCAACTAAATCGCTCCAGCCGTTCTCAAGTAATGGTATGACATACGTGGACCATTTCATTTTTATATATATAGATATTAAAAATATTAAAAATATTAAAAATATTAAAAATATTAAAAATATTAAAAATATTAAAAATAATCAAAATATTAAAAATATTGAAAATATTGAAAATATTAAAAATATAAAAAATGTTAAAAACATTAAAAATAATAAAAATATTAAAAACATTAAAAATAATAAAAATATTAAAAATATTAAAAATATTAAAAATATTAAAAATATTAAAAAATATAATATCAGACAAATATAACATTTAGTTTCTTTTAACGAAATACTATTTTTCATATTTATTCTCTAAATATTGTTCATTTAGTCATAAGTGATATTCAAATCTCACACTTCTATATATTGGATTTTTTTTTTGCTTCCTCTCATTAAGGTTATATCAAATATATGATTCATTTCCGACTAATTACGTTTCCTTGGCAAATTTCCCATCAATATTTCACCAAACTCAAAAGATCAGTCATTGATCTTCTTCTTCTTCTTCGATCACTTATCTGCTCTTGGCCATTTCATCATCTGATGCAACGTTTGCCCCTTTAACGCTTGCTAAATTCTGCATTTAACATTGCGGCGCTAAAATCCTTGAACTCTAAAACTATATATTGGGAATGTGTTACATTGAAAGTAAACTCTGATTAACCATTAATTGCAAAATTTTCAATTTGTTGCTGGTTCAATATTTTGTGTTGTGCGTATTTTTTTTCTCTATATTTCTTTTAATGCTTTTTATGAACCTATAGACTTAATAAGCCTCCAAAAAAAAAATACAAACTACTGAGCAGATAATGAATGAACGAATATGAACAACAAGAATGCCTAAACACAACGGCAACAAAACAACAACAATCACAATATAATAATCAACTTATATTTAATGACCACTGAACGACCTTGCCATACATGGGTTATGCGTACGGGCATGAAAGAAGCAAAAAGCAGCTCAAGACTTTACACACAGCAAACGTTGGCTTGCTTGCGCACTTCGCCCCACACTTACATAGCGAGCCGGTGTGACATACATATGTATAAACGTAGGTACATGTAAGCAACTAGAAGCGTTGTATAGTGGCAATTTTCAATAGCAACAATTTGCAATCACATCGATACGTAAATTGGTTAAGTTTTAGATATTCGGCGAGAAAAATGTTGCTGTTACATTTGCACACTCACACACTTTGACCAATTTTGGAATTTGATTTTGGCGTTTTTAGATTTTCGTAAACATTTTCCTACAGTAGTTAACAACAGTTCGCACCACGTCGTACAAAACGCCAATGTTGAATGATTGACCAGTGGTCAATTCGCGATGTTGTTGCGGTTAGCGTTGGTGCCAGCTACCACAATAGCTACCACAATGACAACAACACGCCTCTACACCGCAACAGCCAGCATTGACCTTGAAAGACTCCATATATACTTACATAAGTAATTGCAATAAATACACAAAATTGCTAAAGTTTTTGTAGCTTAAAACAAAAACCAACTCAATATCAATATACGGCAGTAGCAGCAAAACGATCTAGACAAAAGGGTCGGTCGTTTGGCGTTTAGTCACAACGCTTAAGCTACACACACACACACACACGCGTGAGCTTATATGTGATCACACTCATGTTCTTTACAGTTTGTATGCGACTCTGTACTTTTGCGCTTTATGCTTAAGCACGTTTGTCATGCTTCATCGCTATGGATTGCGGAAGATTTTTGTACAAAACAGGCTCAATAAAGTTGTTGTTTCACATGATAAACTATACCTAGGTATATATAGTTAATATTTTAAGGTCACTAATCTCAGACATCACAAAGGGACGGAAGACCTGTACAGACAGAGGCAGATGTAATAATTTTAGAAAATGCAAAGAGGAAAGGGGGGAATTGTTGCTGCATGTAGTTAAAGGAAATTAAATTTCGCGAGTAAACAAAAGACTTAAGATACGAACGTGTTATTTAATTTAACATTTTTCAAATGTTAAAAAAAGTATAACACATACAAAACAATAAAAATATTAACAATAATAAAAAATTTAACTACATAAAAAAAATTTTAATATTTTTAAGATTTTTGCTACTTAATATTTAATATTTCAAATATTTGTAATATTGTTAATATCTTCAATATTTTTAATATCTACAAGAGAAATTTTAATATCGTTAATATTTTCAAGAGCAATTAAAATATTTTTTTTATTTTTAATATTTTTCTATTTCTAATAGTTCTTATTTTTAGATTTTATTGTATTTTTAATATTTTTAACATTTTTAATATATCTAATATTTTAAATATACTTAATGATTTTAATATTATTAATATTTTATATATTTTTAATATTATAAATATTTTTAATATTATTAATTATATTAATTTTTTTTATCAATTTTAGTATTATTAATTTTTTTAATATTTTAAATATATTTAACATTTTTTAGCATTTTTAATATTTTAAAATTTTTTAATTTTTTAATATTTTTAATATTTTTAATATTTTAAATATTTTTAATATTTTTAATATTTTTAATATTTTTAATATTTTAAATATTTTAAATATTTTTAATATTTTTAATATTTTTAATATTTTTAATATTTTTAATATTTTCAATATTTTAAATATTTTAAAAATTTTTATTATTTTTAATATTTTAAATATTTTTAATATTTTTAACATTTTTAATATTTTAAATATTTTTAATATTTCTAATATTTTTGATATTTTTAATATTTTTAACATTTTTAATATTTTTTTATTATTCTTTATATTTTTAATGTTTTTTTATGATTTCTTTCCGCTTAATGTAACATTTACTTCACCCAAATTCATATCAATGCACAATTTGTTTTTAACATTCATTTACCTAGTACCCACACCGCTGGCAACGTTATCTTTACCCCTGGACACACCCAACTGTCGCTTTTAATTAACACTTTGTTGTCGGTATCTTACCTTTTTGTCGCTTAGTGTTAATAGGTTATTTTTTTAATATTGTAATCACTGAGACATTAACATTAAATCAATATTGACAGATTTTAACAAATTAGCTCTTAAAACCTGGCTATACAAACTCTTTACAAATTATACACTAAACAAAGAAAAGACTTAAGACACATGCGTTGCTTTTGTTTGCTTTTGCATTTATAACGCTATTTGCACCTTAATCTTAAGAGATTATTGAATATATTATTTTAATATTTTGAGATTTGCGTTATTGTTATTATTATTGTTAACGGCGTTATTTTTTGAACAATATATTGATTAACTATTTGGGTGTTAAACTAAATGAGAAAAAAAGTGAACGCATTTTTGTAAATAAAACTTTATTGCATTTGTGTACAATTCAATCAGCATTTGCCTGACATTCAATAGATATATTGCGAAATTCTTTAGATCTGGTTGCAAAGTAAGCCGACTAGTTGTTTATTTCTTAAGATTGTAACATAAAACTGTTCCGGTTGCTTTAAATTACTTGAACATTCACTTTACAAATCAATAATGGCATTTAATCAACTGGCTTGAAACAGAACGTAAAGCATAACAAACGGATGTGGTATATTTAAGCTGTGTTTTAAATGAAATATAAATTAATTAAGAACTAGACATTTTTAAATTAGATTTTTTTAATTAAAATTTTCTTAGTCAAAACTTGACATGGTTCACGAGGAGAGGGCAGATGTTTTACTACAAATCTTTAAAATTAAATTATTTCTTTTTTATTTTCTCTTTTTTTTTATTATTTTCAAAACAAATTTGACAAATGCTAAACATTTAGTTAATTAAAAATTCAGTTTTAATTGTTGTTGCTAATTTGTTTCATATATTATTAAATTGGCTTTTAAATGTGGTGATATATGAGGTTGAGAATTAACACTAGGTCATTGCCTTTGACTTAACTAGCGATGGCGTTGTATTTTGTAATTTCCAATATTCTTGTCTGCTTTACTCTATAATCTTACAAACTTGTTTTAGTTATCTATTTTTTTTTAGGTTCTTTGCAACAATGTTTCGTAGAAATAGATTATATATATTATTTTCATCTTCTCATAAACTTTTATACGACCTTCAGTTTATATGATTAATCAAATTAATTTTATAATTTTTTGATTGATTGTTGCTTCCAGGTAGCCTTCATAGCCATTTTAGTTAGATTACAAAGAAATCAGAAAATATTTAGTTAATCATTAAATTTTTCGTCCATGTAGTTAAGCCATTAACCGTTCTTCCTATGCCTATAGATTAAAAGCAAAATCTGATTAAGAAATCTTTGTATTTTTGTGCGTTGGATATCGGCTATCTTCTAATTATCATTAGGCGTTGGCAATCTGTTGCTAATTTAGTAGCTTCTGTTTCTAGAGTGTTGAAATTTAAAATAAAAAATTATTTAGAAATAAAAAAACATAAAGATCAGAATTCAGAAAAACTTTTTATTTGAAAATAAATAAATATATTCGGCAATAAAATTCAAATAAAAAAATTCACTAAAAAAAATAAGGAAGAAGAAAATTAAGTTGATTGGTTTGCAGGCATCCTTTCAGAAAGGATGGGATCACTTAGGTCCCTTTGGACCCATTGGAGAGGATCCATCGAACTGATTGAAAAACAAATTTTGTCTGAAGATTTCAATCAGTCTTGCCGAGTATTATCTGTGGCTAAAATATAGTATTGCACTAAAATATCAGCCCATTGAAATTTTTTTTTATTTTTTTAATTTTTATTAATTTAATTAATTTTATCAATTTTAATAATTTCATTAATTTTTTTTTAATTTTATTAATTATATTAATTTTTTTACTTTTATTAACGTTATTAAGTTGAACAAGTTTATTAATTAGGTTGGTTGGTTTGCAGGCATCCTTTCCGTAGAGGATAGGATCACTTAGGTCCCTTTGGATCCATTGTGTTACTCATTGGGCGTAAGTGGCATCCCTTCAAGCAATACGTTCAGAGTATGTAATGCCTGTGTTGCGGTGTACATTGTATATCATTTAATGGACCGCAAAACATTCTAACTATAACTACTTACAATACTAAACTTTACAACACTATCAATGTCGTTATAACAATTTGCAAATGTCAATATCAATTATGTTTAACAGTCACCCTTTGCAACTTTACCTTCTCTCAGTCACTTTTCTGCAAAGTCATTAACGTAAAGTCGAGATCTATAAAATCACATATATTATCTCTTACCTAGCGAAATTTCTGTCACCATCAAGTCGAGTAAAGTTAAGATTTATAAAAACATATATATTGTTAAGCAACGGGGTAAAATAAACTCTAAAATTAAAAAATTAATTAATATAATAAATCTTACAGATTTTAGCTGCGTTTCATAACAAGCTGTAAAATTCGCTTTATTTAGTCATTACCCCACGCCTTAAAAGCCTGGTTGCGTAACCAGTTCCTTTCCTAGGTGTGGTAGATTCCATCTATAGCTCATTGGGAGTTTGAAATTTCAATCCAATCCGTTCAGTTGATGTTCTTGCTAAAGTTGTTGATGCTGCCGATGTGCAAAGATGTGAATGGGGGGGTGACATGAACGAAGGGTGTTTTACGGTTCGGATACCTTCATGACTTTCCAGTTCCTCACTATAAGGCGTAACCTCAGTCCAACTCCAAATCTCTTGAATGACCTTGTGATAATCGGCGATTTCATAGGACACTTTGAGGCGAAATCTGGGCCTGTCAGTCTCTATCAGGCGCAGTTTTACCCCTGACTACACTTTTCCAAAGACCGTCAAAGCCTTTTGGAGCGCCGCTGTTGTCCCACATCACGCCGTCGTACGCAACAAACAGCTTGCCATAAACTTTCATGTGAATTGTCAAGGACGGCGGCACAAAACCAGTCCTAGCTATGTCGCTGTTACACACATCCTCCTGAACTCGGTGTTTTTTTGCTTGTTCCGTTGCCGGGTTCGTCGTCAGCTAACCTGGCATCGCAATGGAACACCTTATGGTAGCTCTATTTCTGTCTACTGACGGTTTAAAAATGGAACAGGGCACAAGATCTGGTTTTTACACAACTAAGCCTTTCTTCCAGGTTGCATAATGAATACAGTGTTTTTCAGGCTGAGGTCTTGTCATGCAGAAACGCGCGTCGAGGCTTTAATGAAATGTGGAATAAATACTAGCGACGGATAACCATCTGTGTGGCTGGCCAGGCTGAAGTAAAAGCGATCAATTCTACATTGTGTAAATCTAAATGTTGGATGGAATCTGTTGGCTCCCTCTGTTCGGTCCCAGGACATTGCGATATTCCTGTTAATGATTTAGCAGACCGGGAGCGGCCGTGGCATAGTGGTTAGAACACACGACTACCATGTGGGAGATCGCAGGTTCAAACCTGGCTCCAGTCATCTTAAAAGAAAAAAAATAAAGAAAATATTCTTTCATTGTCGGCTCCCCTCGAATGTTGTTTGACAGCAACTTCGCAGTATTAAGCGTCGATTCAATCGTCGTGTCTAGTAAGAGCTTCTCAAACAGTGACGTTCGGATTCGTCGATAAACAAGTAGGTGCCGTTAGTTGTGAATCTAAAAATAGAAAGCGTGTTAATTCACAACAACCCGAGAAGCTATCCCATACCTCATTCATGGGGTGCAAAGGGAAATTAAGTTTAAGTTTAAGATTTAGCAGACCTATTGACTAGATGAGGCTGTACTATGTCTGATCATGACTCTCTGGAAGATGTTCACCAGCCATTTTATTGCCTTCTTGGCTTAGTGGAGGACTGGATGTGGAAAACAGCCAACAGACAACTGACTGTTTAACTCCTAGATCGCTATGGCTTGATTTCCTTATACTGGCCTGTGAAATTCTAACAGACCAAATGGAATAGATCCTTACCGGACTACTGCCGTATGTGTGAGGACAAGGAAAAGTCCGAGAAGATGGAAGATCTTCTTTGTAGCTGTCCCGCCCTAGCCTGTAGGAGGGTTAGATACTTATAAGAACGTTATATAGAATAGCTAGGGTGTCTCTCCTCAGTACGAGTAGACAATTGCCTGCCATGGCTGAATGGACCAAGCCTCTCCTCTTGCTTTACGGATTTTCTTAAATCCAGTAGAACATGCTTGATCCAAGAACGGAAAAACCTAGCCTGGAATTCTTATATGTAGGTGTTATTAAACCTTGTGGCGCTTGATATTTAAGTATAAAATTCTTATTAATAAAGTTAAGACTGATGGAGCTTGATTTTTAAGTATTGAATTTTTAGATAAATTTTTTTGAAAAGATATTGTCATACTCCGTTTTACGATAATTTCTATTGGTAATTATTTATTATATGACAGCAGGTTAGGCGTATGACGTCATTTCGACATTAACCACAATGTTTCGTCATCGCCCTTTGCTGTGACTTCTCCTCTATCATCACAAACCTTAGCTTATGAGAACTTTACCCATCGGTGCGAAGATAGAATCCTCGAAGCGCACAACATGCCACCATATTACACACACATGTTCTTGCCTATGCATTTGTCCATCGGATACAATTGCACAGGACTTTTGTTGTTCTGAGTACCTACAGTGTTTCGTAGTTCATTTTGTTTTTTATTGATCTGTATTGAATTAGGATATTGTCGTATTGTCATTATAAAAAATAAACCACATATACATTTTATTCAACATGTTTTTTCGCCAAAAGTTATGTAGTAAGGGGTAAATTCAGGCGACTTAAATTAAAAAAAAATCCTCATAAAACATATTTTTGTATGTTTATAATTTTAATATTAAATTTCTACATCGAAACTTTTACCAAATCCCATTCAACAAGATAAATAGCTATGACGGCTTCACGTATATTTATTAAACAGATCCAGTTTTAGAGTATCTAAATATAGAAAGAAATTCGAATTCACTAGAAAACAAGACCGTCACATTGTCGCTTTCGTTATTCTAATTTGTTTATTAGTATAGACCCATATACCATAACTTTTAGATTTATATTGGCTCTTTAAATATGAAATTAATAATCTCTAAAATATTATTGCTAAAATAACATAATTAAAATTAAAAAACCCGTATTAAATTTTTACCTCGAATCTTTTATCAAAAACCCATCCATCGAGTTTAATCACCGTGACGCTTTCACATAAATTTACTGAACAAATCCAGTTTCCTCGAATCTAAATATATAAAGGCTTAGCAACTCCCTCAAAACGTGAACGACTCCCTGTCTCCATCTCCATGACGTGTAATAAGTCACTATTTTTCCTTTCACTTGCAGTTAAATTTTAATTAACCTTTTAAGACTGACTATATAGCCTTCATAACTGACATTTAAAAAAAACACCCAAATAACACAACAGTGACCCATCCAAAAAAAAAATGAATATATTCTATTTTATAAATGCAAAATGCAACAATATCTTAGTAATACGTTATTATTATTCATTTAACCGACACCATTTAGCATATTGCTAGTATTGTTGTTGACATACTTTCGAAAAATGAACTAAAGTCATAAACCACTCAAAAAACCATTAGATTAACGATACTCGAATATGTTATGAATCATAAACACAAAATTTATGAGTTCATAGACGTCAAAAAATTGCAACTCAAGTAACCAATTACACTGCCAAGATATCCATCAATATTTTGTCTATAGCAAAAATAGTTTTTAAGCACAAACCTGACTTTTGAATTCAATTCACCTTAGAAAATTGTTATGTGAAATCATTAAATCACCCAAAATCTGTACAAACCTGACAGAAGCCAGAAAAAGGGTAGAAGGCGGGTGCTTTGATACTCGGTTGTGCATATGTATGTATTTTCTTACAATCTTTGTTGCCAAAATTCGACAATGTTTGTTGCTACTATTATTAAGTTATTATGACCATTACTGGGTAGCCACACCACCGGCTACTGGCTGCTGCCGCTACTTGCTGGTGGTGGTGTTAAATTTTGTTTGTTTATTAAAGACACATAAATAAGTAATATAACAGACAGACAGCAAAAACGCAGTAATCTGGTTTTCTGTCGAATAACCTTGAAAGTACGCTAAAATTAAAACAACCACACAAATACACACTCCACTACGCTCAGCGACATATTCACCAGGTACACCAACACCCCTCAATGTCTTGGCGTTAAAATGTCTTAAACTGGCTGTAAATGTTCTTAAAATCCAGCGCAACTGTTTCTGAATCTAAAATGGAATAGAATGACAACAGGGTGTGATGTGAGCCAGTGACGAACTAGGTGGCTCTGAGTGAACGGTCTCTGCTGGCTACTCGCTTGATGTAGAGCACTTAACACACAGAGGGGTGTACGCTGGGTGGGTCCAGTGAGCGTCATGGCAGTCACAACTACATACCAACCATTGGTATTTGTGTGATAAAAATGTGTTTATAATATGCTAAATGTTTAGATTAACATTAAAATACATACGTTATTACTGTGTGTTGTTGTTGCTAAACTGTATTAGACATTGGAGTAAAACAACAACAAAAACAAATAAAGCTTAAAACCTCTTTTAGGCAAATGTAAACCAGTTTAGGATTTAACAGCTTTATTTGTAGTTTAACAAAAAATACAAAGAAAAATAAAAAACAATTTAAAAATAGAATACGAAAGAATATTTTATCAGCCAAATCCGGCTTACAGTAATTAAAAATTATGTAAAATGTTAAAAACAAAATTAAGTTCTTTAAAATTCGTAATGTGTAAACATCTTCTATATATAACAAATGTGTTGTCTAGACATTCTGAACTTATTATAATTCAACATGTAAAATTCTTATTCTTATGGTAGATATGACGAGATATTTTTATATAAAATTTAAAGAATTCTTGGCCAAAATATGGCCGCCTCAAACATAATAGTTGATATTAGTGTTTTGATTACTTGAATTGCAAGGGTACGAAAACCAATACAATTACATATGTGTCATTGTTATCTAACCATACTAAACAACCTTTCGAATTCACTTCAATTTGAAAACTTTTCAATAATAAAACATTTACGAAATTTCTATCAGGATAACAAAAGAAAAAAAACTAGGACAGTGATAACAGTTGCAGATATTTATAATTAAAAGATAAAGGTATCAATATAAAATTTCTTTTTTAAATTTTTCAAGTTTTTTTTGGGGTATGGTATTTTTTATCCTCTCCATCTCCAGCATCTCCATCTTTCTCGATTTGCTGCTGTTATTTTATCGTCTTCCCATGTAAAAATGCATTTTCCCAGCTCTTGGTGTATCGTTCGTCTCCAAGCTTCTTGAGCCTTGATGTTTACACTCTAGGGCCATCCTTGTGATACTTTCCGACTTTTTCCTTAAAGTACGGCCGATCCACCTCCATTTTTATTTTTCTTCAGGATGGGTTCTTAAGTTCCGAATCTGCGTTGCTGATGGTGTTGGGCCAGAATATTCTGCATATGACTCTGAGGCATGGTCTATTTAATTGAAATTATTTAAAGAGAAAGAGCTCCAAATCGTTTAATTTTTTAGAATGATAACTGATTTTATATTCCCGTATTTGGTTATTGTTATTGGTTTGGTTAATGTTACAGGACCGAGCGCGTCATGATGAATTGAACAAACGACTATCACGCTGGTGACCTGTTCCAATACGCTTAATATTGCATTCGCCATCTTTCGCCATCGCATGTTTGTTCCTAATATTTTGGAAACAACAAATTTACAAAAGCTGAATTTTGCACTTTGTGGAATACCACTGAAATGCTATCGGAAAATATAAACAAACTTAACAAATTCAAAGATTTCGTAATTAATTTTTCACTTCATAGGCGTACGAATGTCACTTTCGCCATTCTATAAATGCCCATATATGATAATTACCATTTTAGCGGGAAATCTATAAAGAAATTTAAATTTTTGTATCATTTTTTTAATTTTTAGTATAAATACAAAAATTGGGCATGGACAAATTTTCATTTTCAAAAAACCTTTTTCAGACTATTACGAATTTTTAAAATTAGTCAAATCAAATAGTCAAATAATTTTTATAGTTATATTTTAATTTAATAATTTTTATTTATTTTATAAACTTTATTATTTTTATTAAATAAATAATTATATTAATTCTAATACTTTCGTTGTTTTTTTTAATTTTTTTTTTTTGATTTTATTAATTTTCTAAATGTTATGAATTTAATTATTTTTTATAAATTTTATTAAATTTATTAATTATATTAATTTTATTAGTTTATAAATTTTTGTGATTATACTAACTTTATGAATTTTATTTTTATTTACAAATTTTATTAAATTTATGAAGTTTATTAATTTAAATAATTTTAATTAAATTTATTAAACTTATAAATTTTTCATTATTTTATTAATTTTTTTTTTTATTTTATTAATTTTATGAAGTTTATTAATTTTAATATTTGTTATTAATGGTATTAATTTTATTAGCTTTTATTAATTATATTCTTTTTTTTTAATTTATTAAATTTGTCAATTTTATTTATTTCATTATTTTATTAATTTTCTTAACTTTATTAATTTATTTAACTGTGTTCGTTTTATTTGGTTGGTTGGTATGCAGGCATCTCCTTCTTCAAAGGAGAACACTTAGGTCCCTATGGACCCATTGTGACACCCGTTGGGCATTTGTGCCATCCCTTCAACCTATGCTATCAGCGCGTGTGCTGACTGATCGCGTTGCCAGTTGTCGATTGGGAATCCGGAGTTTCGATCCAATCCGTCCAGTTGATAATTTTGCAAAAGTTGTTAATCCTTCCGATGTCCAACGATGCAAGTTCTTCTACACCATTTAAAAAGGGTTTCCCCAGGGTTTCCAGTCTCCTTCTGTATAGCGCTGGGCAATCACAAATAATGTGGTCGGTGGATGGTTCACTGCTACTGTTTCCGCAGTAGTAGCATTCGCTTTTCGTTGCGAATCCCATTCTTTTCGCATGCTTGCCTATGGGTCCATGTCCCGTCAGGAAGGCAATAATCTTCCTTATCTGGTCCCTCTCAAGACTTACCAGGTACGATGCACGTTTCGCGTTGTATTCTGGCCAAGTCATTTTGGCCTTTCTACAGGTTTCTTCATTCTTCCATCTGTCGTTTGCAATTCTAAACGTTAGATTTTCAATGGTACTTTTACAGGTGGATATAGGGCGAAGTGCTACGTGTTCAACGTCGCTTTCCAGCAGGGCTGAGCCCTGTCTGGCCTCTTCATCCGCTCTGCAGTTGCCCTCGATTCCGCTGTGTCCGGGAATCCACGTAACCAGAACTCTGTTGTTCCTGGATATCTCGTTAAGAGATTTCCGGCAGGCACTGACCACTTTCGATTTGATGTCACAGGACTTCAACGAGTTTACCGCCGCTAGACTATCCGTGAACAGGAGAATATCCTCCTGTGATATCTTCCTCACGTTGATCACGTCCGCGGCTCGTTTAATAGCAAGTATTTCCGCTTGGAAAACGCTGCAGAAATCTGGAATTCTTGATCTTATATTTAGGCCCAGATCCGCGGAGTAGATACTTTTTATTATTTATTTTATTCATTTTTTTTATTTTTTTAATTTTATTAAGTTTATTTATTTTATTAATTTTATCTATTTTATTACTTTTAATAATTTTAATATTTTTATTAATTTTAATTAATTAATTTGATAAATTTGATATTAATTTTTTTAATTTGATAAATTTAATTTATTTTGATAATTTTATCTATTTTATTAATTTTAGTTATATTATTAATTTTATTATTTTTTTTTTTAATTTTACTAATTTTATTAATTTTATTGATTTTATTAGTTTATTTAATTTTTATAAATTTAATTAATTTTGTTAAATTTAATTATGTTATTAATTTTAGTTATTTTATTAATTTTAAAAACTATTAATTTTACTAATTCTATTAATTTAAGTATTTTTTAATTCTATTAATTTTTTAATTTTATTAATTTTATATTTTATATTAATTTTGTTAATTTTACTAATTTTCTAACTTTAATAAATAATTAAATTTTTTTAATTTTTATAATTTAATTTTGTAACTTTGTTAACATTAATAGTTTCACTATTATTTACTTATTTTGTTAATTTGTGGAATTAATTTAATTAATTTTATAATTTTTATAAGTTTATAAATTTGTATATTTTTTTCGAATTTTATTAATGTTATTATAAATTTTATAAATTTATTAACTTTATGATTCTTTTAATATTATTTATTTTTATTGTTTATGTTTAATAATGTTTATTAATTTTATCATTTTATAATATAAATTAATTATATTTATTTTATTAATTAAATTATTTTATTAATTTTTAAAAATTAATTTTATTAACTTCATTATTGTTTTTAGTTTCACTAATTTTTATTAAGTTTGTTTATTTTAGAGTTTTATTAATTTTATCATTTTAATTAAGTTTATTGATTTTATTAATTTTTTCAGTTTTATTAATTTTTTTTAATGTTATTATTAATTTTATTAATATTTAATTTATTACTTTTTAATTTTATTTAATTTACTAGATTTATTTATTTTATGACACAAAATTAAATTTAACGAATAATTTTATTTTTTTATAATTTATATTAATTTTAATATTTTTTTTTATTATTTTTATCAATTAATTAAATTTTATAACCCATATATTTCATTGTTTTATTAATTTTTATAATTTAATTTTATTAACTTCATTAATTTCATTAGTTGCACAAATTTTTATTTATTTTGCTGATGTAATGAATTTAATTAATTTGATCATTTTTATTAAGTTTATTGTTTTTTATTAAAGTTTTTGAATTTTATTAATGTTATCATTAATTTTATTATTATTATTATTTAATGGCACAAAATGAAATTTAACAAATAATTTAATAACTTTGTTATTTTATAATTTATATTAATCTTATTAATTTATAACAAAATTATTTTTTTTAAATTTTTTTACTTTATTAATTAATTTAATTTTATTACTTTCATTAATTTTATTGATTTTATCAATTTTATTAATGTCATTATTTTATTAATTTTTATAATTTAATTTTTTTAACTTCATTAATATTATTAGTTTCACTAATTTTAATTTATTTTGTTAATTTTATGAATTTAATAAATTTGTTAAGTTTTATTAATATTATTATAATTTTTTTTTATTTGGCTAATTTTAAATTATTTCATTTTTTAACTCCCTATTTTGACTCCTTACGTGTCATTTTCGTCTTTATTTCGAGAAGAAAAAATAATAAAATGTCGACCTAGGGCTTTTATTTCATAAAGGACTTATACAGCCCCAAAAAAAATTGGTTGCACTGCGTAACTAAAATTTTTATTAGTATTAATAATTTTATGAATTTTAATTATTTTAGTGACTTTACTAATAATTTCAATTTTAATTATTATAAATACTTTTTTTAATTTAATTAAATTTTTTGAAATTGTTTTAATTGTAAAATTTTTAATACTTTTTTTGCATAATTGTTTTAACTGTAAAAATTTTTAAAAACTTTTTTTTTTTTTTGCATAATTGTTTTAATTGTAAAATTTTAATACTTGTTATTTATATAGTTGCCAGTTAGCCTCTACAATGCCTATAAGGCGCTGGGGCACTTAATAATAATAATTGTACTTATAACTAATGAATTAAAATAAATGAAAAAAAAAAAAAAAAAAAAAAAAAAATTAACTAATATAAATTTATTAATAATTTAAATTTTAATTAATTTAATTTTAATTTAATTAATTAAATTAATTATTTTTTTTTAATTTAATTAAATTCACTAATATAATATTAATAAATAAATTTGCTCTTGTTTTTAAAGAATAAACTTGTATTAATTAATTAAATTTAATATAATGAAATTTATTAAATCAATAGAATTAATTATATTATCTTATTTTAATTATTTCAGTTTATTTATTTAATCAAACAATTAACATAAAATTAATTAATAAACTTCAATAAATTAATTTAATTAAATATTATAAAATTTATTCAATCATTTGAATTAATTATATTATTTAATTAAATAAATAAACTGAAATAACTAAGTTAACAAAATTTACTAATTTTATAAAATTATTAAAATAAATTGTATTAAACTTCCATGCAATAGAATTTGGATAGACCAAGCGTCTCAATTTTTCTTTTGTAATCCCACAATCATTACAAAAGATCAAAGATCTTTTCTTATTTTTTTTTTAAATATGTTTTTATTCGGTTAATTAATTAATCGATTTCGAGCTAACAATTTAATATCAAATTTAGGTTTTTTTATTTTCAACTTACCGATTTTTTTTAATTAGTTTCCTTACTTTAGTTGCACTAAATTCTTGTGCAAATTTAATACATTGATTGACATTTATAAAAATATTATAATAATAAACATAAATTAACATTTTTATCAAATACTATTTAGAACTAATTTCTTATGCTAATCCTTCTGAAAATGTAGACACTGTGACGTCAATGTTTGCATATGAAAACTACCGTGACGCTAGTAAAGACATACGTATATACTAAACAAGTTTTTTTTGGCTTATTGAACAAATTACCGCTCATACTAGGCTTTATTGCAAATTTATGAAAATAAGCTCACACTTGATTATTAGGTGTCGCATATTATGACGCTTTTGCCAAAAAAATGAACCAAACGAACTTTTTTGATATTTCTACCACTCAGTAGTCGATCAACAACTTTGTGGCATTAACAAAAATAGCATCAATTTAAAATATTTATTGCATTTATCATACTCCAATCATAACCCACTCCCCTCTTGTTGACCTTTAATTAATGCGTATCTCAAATTATTTTATCACATTTTTTTTAAGCGGGTTCCATTTAAGTATTCGCATGTTTGTTTGTTTAGTTGTTTTGTTTTTGGGGTGTGAAGGGTTATGTTATATTATGACATTTAAAAATACAGCCACATTA
The DNA here is from genome assembly GCA_964034835.1 of Muscina levida. Taxonomy (NCBI): domain Eukaryota; kingdom Metazoa; phylum Arthropoda; class Insecta; order Diptera; family Muscidae; genus Muscina; species Muscina levida. The sequence goes on along the minus strand of OZ035884.1, from coordinate 23,479,240 downwards.
CACAAAAAAAATGTGTTATCTTCATGTTTATGCTTGTCATTATGCCATAAATTTGACGAAGCCAATAATAGAAATAATAGCCAAAAAAAAAAACTAACTAAGAGCCAATAACAATTTATTAAACAAAAACGAAGAAAATGCACGCTCATTATGTGCAATGCAGTGAATCTCGTTTTTTATGTTGCTTTTATTATGATTTATGTTATTTCGAAATTGTATTTTTTTCAGTTTTTTTTTTGGCTACAAGATTGTTGTTATTTTTTTAAATATTTTTTGGAAATTATTTGTGAAAAAAAATTAGCATAATAATAAGATTATATCGGCTTTTGTAGTGTCTTATGACATTTTTTTAGTATTATTGGGATAAATAATTGGCGTTTCAACAATGTTCTATGAAAGTTTATTAGTTTAAAGGATTTTTGATAATTCTCTAAAAACCATTATTGAAAAAATTAAAAATATTAAAAAAAATAAAATAAAAAAAATATTTAAACTAAATTTTCAAAAAAAAATAATTCTAAGTAATTTTTGGGGTCTAGAAACATATTTAATTTTGTACAAAACTAATCATTTTAATTTTGTTTACATTTAAGATAAATAGACTTTAACTAGTTTTTAATTTTGCTTTAATTTGCTATCACATACCTCCTTCATGGAGTGTAAAGGAAAATTAAGATTTTTTGTACATTTTTATATCTTCTCCTTCAACAAAACACTTAAAATGTTAGTTAGCATTGTTAGAATCTTCTCGACGGTATAACATTTAGCATTTTGATAAAATTTCAAATAGACTCCAATATACCGTTTTGCCTTTGCTAATGTATTTGTATTTAATAACATTTTACCTATTTAGAAACCAGTTTTATTTTATTTTATTTTTTTGGCAATTTACATAATTTAATTTAAGCAGTTAATTTTTCCAGTTTGGTATTTAATATTTTTAATCATATTGCTTTTATTGTTGTTGTTGTTGTTCGTGGTCATAACAGCAGAGCCAACTTGTTCTCGCTCACAGTTGTTGCTAAGATTTAAAAAAATAACACACACACACACACATCTAACACTTAAACTTAAACAAAATATAAATTAATATAGACTAACTCATCATAGACATGTTCGCCTGTGTGTGTGTGTCATCAATATATATTAAATTTTTGTTAAATATTTATTAAGTGAAATTTCCAATCATAAACAACACGAAGAACAAAAGTAAAAGTTATAAATACAAATTAAATATACACAACACACAAAAAAAAAACAACTGACTTCACAACTCTTGTCAAACCATTGTGGTTCTGGTTTTAGATTTATACAAAAGCTACAAATACAAGAACAACGAAAAAACCGCGATCAGCTTCTACCACTGCCAGTGATTATATCAAAATTTCGTAGAGCACAAAAAATTAGTAGTTCCTTTTAAGTCAAACCGATAACAACAATTAACCGGCAAATTTTGCAAATAGCCCCAGTGCAAATCTATTTCTGGCTAATAGTGGCAGTGTTGCATATTGGAAACAAAGAAAAATTTGACATAAAAGTGCTACTGAAAATTGGTGTTATTGTCTAGCGGGCTTTCTTCTTAGATACAAAGTAAGCAATAAGTGAAGAAAAAAAAGTGAAGTTGACTATGCAATGATTACAAGTTAATGGTTTTTAAGTGACAATGTGATTACAAATTTGGTGCAAAATAAGAAATTGGAAAATAAAATTTTTTTTTTGGTTTTCTCTAAAATATTCGGGAAAAAAAAATATAAAAAAAAATTTTCAAAAAAGTGTTGATAGGTTTTAATATACGACGATAATGCAGCGATAACTATACTGAATTTGATGTAGAAAAAACTGTGTGAGATTAAACAAATTATCGTGTTTGCTTATAAAAACTGAACATAAAAATTTGACAAACTAAAAGACTGTAACAATCAACAAAAAAAACTCTAAAGTTTGTTATTAATATAAAAACTTTCTGTAACATTAAGAAATAATAAACACTATAAGTATTCAAAATCAAGCATAATTATGAAGGGATGGAAACACTTCATTGAACAACAGTTATTAATTCCCATTATTGAAGAACATTTAGTTCAAAATTAAAAACTAATAGACTGAAAAAAATTTAAGTGCTTTTAATTTAGAAAAATTAACTTAACATTAATAAATAATGGACTGATAAAAATCAACAATTGTAAAATAAACGCTACAGCAATAGTACAATTTTAAAATATGCATAAAAAATAAAAAAAAATTATCTATATATAAAAATATGAAATATAAAAAAATAATAGTTGTCCAAAACTTCAGAATTTTTGGACTGCCTAAATTTTTATTAGTTTAAATTAATTTTTCTGGTAAATTTTGTTATTTAAATTAAAAACAAAAAATTAAAAAAAATAAGTAAAAGCCAAACTTTTAATTAATATATAAACTTTCTATAATATAAAAAATTAAAACCACTACAAGCTATGTTATATCAAACAAAAGACTGCAGAGACAAAAATTTGAACGTAAAAGTGAAATTTCCAAAAAATATGAAAACATTTTAACTAACGACAAGAAACAGATTATCATTACTTGGCAAATTATCAATATAAAAATATAAGTAATGCTGAGTAGAACTGGCAAAAAAGGGACATTTTCTAAACATATAAAAATAAACCTAAAATAAAATTTAGAAAATATATTAAAAAAAATATGTATAAACTAACGAACAGATTGTAATTTTTTGGGCAAATTATAAATATAAAAATATGAGCAATGCAGAGAAGAACTCGCAAAAATGGAATCATTTTCTAAACGGATAAAAATTTAAATTGAACCTGAAAGTAAACTTTTCCAAATTATCTGGGGAATTTAAAACTAAAGACTTAAGACACAAACGTTTTACAAGTGAAAGAGTTTTAAAAAATAAATGGTGGAATTTTAGTAATTTTTTTTTTAACTAAGTAATAAAATTAAATTGAACCTAAAGGAAAAGTTTCCCAAATTATTAATATTAAAACAGAAGAATTCGAAAAAAAAATTTTAAAATTTTCTATACCCTCAATAATTTGATTACTGGGAAACTAAAACAAAAGACTTAAGACACAAACTTTTTCAAATTTAAGTTTAAAAAAAATTGGTGGAATTTTAGTCAAATTTGTTTTTTTTTTTTTGTTAACTAAGTAATAAATCTATATTGAACCTGAAAGTAAAAGTTATCAATATAAAAAAAATTGTTCAATACCGTCAATATTTTGGTTATTGAGAAACTTAAAACAACAGACTTAAGACACAAACTTTTTGCAAGTAAAAGAGTTTAAAAAAATTACTGGTGGAATTTAAGTAAAATATTTTATTGTTTTGTTTTTTAACTAAGTAATAAAATTAAATTGAACCTGAAAGTAAAATTTCCCAAATTATCAATATGAAAATAGAAGAAATCGCAAAAATTTGAAAATTTTTCTACACCCTCAATAATTTGATTACTGGGAAACTAAAACAAAAGACTTAAGACACAAACTTTTTCAAATTAAAGTTTAACAAAAATTGGTCGAATTTTAGTAAAATTTGTTGTTTGTTTTTTTTTAACTAAGTAATAAAATTAAATTAAAACTTCAAATAAAATTTTCCAAATTATCAATATAAAAACAGAAGAATTCGCAATTGAAAATTGTTCTATACCCTCAATAATTTGATATATAAGGAATTTTAAACAAAAGACTTAAGCCACAAACTTTTTGCAAGTAAAAGAGTTTAAAAAAATAACTGCTGGAATTTTAGTAAATTAATTTTTTTTTACTAAGTGATAAAATTAAATTGAACCTTAAAATAAAATTTTCTAAATTATCAATATAAAAACAGAAGAACTCGCAAAAATTTGAATATTTTTGTATACTGTCATTAATTTGATATATAAGGAATTTTAAACAAAAGACTTAACACACAAACATTTTTGAAAGAAAAAGTTAAAAAAAATTACTTGTGGAATTTAAGTAAAATAGTTTATTGTTTTTTTTTTTACTAAGTAATAAAATTTAATTGAACCTTAAAGTAAAATTTCCCAAATTATCAATATAAAAACAGAAGAACTCGCAAAAATTGGAAATTTGTGTAAACCGTCAGTAATTTGTTAACTGAGGAATTTGAAACAAAAGACTTAAGACACAAACTTTTTTTAGTAAAATTTTTTAAATTGAACCTGAAAGTAAAATTTCCCAAATTATCAATATAATAACAGAAGAACTCGCAAAAATTTCAAAACTTTTCTATACCCTCAATAATTTGATTACGGAGGAATTTAAAACAAAAGATTTAAGACAAAAAACTTTTTTAAAGTTAAAAAATGTTAAAAAATATAACTTATGGTGGAACTTCTGTAAGATATTTTATTGGTTTTTTAACTATGTAATAAAGGCATTACAAAGATCGTACATGTTAAAAAGATATATTATAGATAAAAATCCAAATAAGTAGAAAAATATAAATAAAAAAAAAATAAATGAAAAAAAACGAAATCAAAAACATTTTAATACCAATCTAATTTTAAAAATGTTGAAAATTTTAGTATGTTGCCGCTAGTTTTGTTTTCATGAGTATTATTAAGTAATATACGAAAATCAAAATTTTTTTTCGTTATTTTTGGCCAATGATATATTCTCCCTCACATCAGCAAACAGTGGATTTTTGGTAAACTCAGGCTAGTTTTGTGTTACAAAAATTGTTAAGCGATAAATATTTTCGATATTTTAGTACTATAACCCTCTGATAGTATTTATTTTTGCAAATTTTCTTATTTTTTACATTTTTTTTTCAATTGGCTCAATTTTATTTCCTTAGGGAAAATTTGACTTTTTTTCTAGATTATAAAAATGTTTCCTTTGTTTTTGAAATTAAATACAAATAAGAGACAATATGAGGAAAAAATCAAATAAAATTTTTCTATTGAGACATTCACTTTTGAAAATTTAAATTTTGGCAGCAATGCAGTGAATAACTCGCAAAAATTCAAATAGTTTCTAACAATTTTAATTTAAAACTAAAACTAAAAATTCCCAAATATTTAAAAAATTCGAACGGAAAAAAATTATCAATATTTGAAAAAAAATTTCTATACCGTCAACAAATTTATGGTTTATTCTACCAAAATTGTTAAGCGACATATATATTTTCATTACGAAATGTGTTCAAAGAATTTATGCTCCTTGTTAGTAAATATTCTATTTTTTTTTCAATGAACAAGAACATACTTCCATTTCCTTAGGAATAATTTGTCTTTTTTCTAGATTATAAAAATGTTTCCTGTGATTTTAAAATTAAATACAAATAGGTATAAATGTTGGCAGATAGTATGATCAAAGAAATAAAATCAGATTTTTAAATTAATTGAAGCATAAAAAACAACAAATATTGAATAGCCGCTGAGATTCGATTTAAAAAAATTAGCATACTGCATCACAAATGTAAAAATTCAAACGGATTATTGAAAATATAAATGAACTAAAGCCATGGAACAAAAACCTTAAGCCGCAAACTTAGTATTATTGATTTAAGCCGCATATAATAAAGTTTGTGTCTTAAGTCTTTAGTTTCACAATGTAACTGTAGTCAGAACTAACGATTTAACTAATCTATTTCAACTATATTTTTGTATTTATTGAAAATTGCAAAAATCGTAAAAATTATGAACAAAATATATATATATCGTCGTTGTGATGCAAAAAGTCTCAAGTTAAAATTTTTGTTAACCAGATTTAATAATGCAAAAGTGTCTCAAAAGCCATAGTCTATGCCCTGTAAAAAATTCGGTGTGTATGCATACAAACGCATAATCTTTCAAACATCAATAACTCAGAAACACAATTAGTGGACTTGAGACCTTTTTCTGGCACACCGCTGATATATTTAATTTAATTTTAAAATTTGTGCCTTAAGTCTTTTGTTTTACAATGTCACTGTAGTCAAATTATCGATTTAATGAATTTTCTTCAAATATTTTCAGTCGCAAACTTTGTACTGATATAAACAACATTTTATAAAGTTTGTTTCCTAAGTCTTTTGTTTTAAATTATCACTTCAATCAGATTATCAACCAAATGAATCAATTTCAAATATTTTCAGTCTTAAACTTAGTATTGAAAACAGAAATAGTGATTAACCTAACACGAGGAATCGAAATTTAAGTTTCTGCATTAAGGTTTATGATTTGAATACTAGAGTATTTCTATGAACGATTTTACTAAAATGTTTAAAATTTTTCTATTTTTTAATTGTTTAAACAAAAAATTTTAAAAATATTGAACAACAATTTAAAATTTTTTACTTAAGGTTTGTGCCTTAAGTCTTTTGTCTTGATTGCCACCGCAGACCGATAAGCGATTTTAAAAATATAATAATAATAAAAATATATATTAAATTGTTCAAACTTATGATCGAAAATGCTAACGTAAGTCTTTTGGTTTGAAAAGTAAATTTTTTTAGAAAAATGATCTGTCCCTTTCAGAAATGATTCATTTTCCAACAACTCCTCAAGCGTCTTTCACATCTGTTAAACGTTCTTCTATTTTGCTCCCAAAATTTAAATATCAAATTTATTTGCACCTCAAAAAAAAACCCAGATCACCGACGCCGCATTAGAGAGCAACCTATTGACGACAGCAAAAAACATAACAATAAATGAGTTCATTATACCAAAATCAGGCGAACGACCAAAACACCAAACAACCAAAATAGTTTTTGTCGCCATTTTTGGTAAGTTGACGCGGCGATCCACACAAAACGCATGCTAAACGTTTCACTGAATTTACCAGAATCTCTAGTATGGCAAGGCGATTTAAGTAGAACACCACATCAAAATCCGGTACACCCACATTTAAGAGATAACATTTGAATCTCGTATATGAACGGCAAATAAAATTCAATTAATTTCGTTGCTAATTGAGAATTTATGTGTTGTTTTCGTTTTTTTTATTTCTAATGCGGCAAAATTTCAATTAATAACCGAAAGTTTCTTAAAGGAAATGAAAATAAATTAAAATGTTTAAACATCAAACTCTCCGAAACGTGGTGAGTCATAAAATTCAAAATCGTGTAACTTTTTGGGTATACAAAATACGGGCCCACGAAAAAAGAAAGTAATTCTAATTTGTTGTAACTTAACAAATTGACATTTCATCACGACTGAAAAGTGTAACAATTACACACATTTCTAATACAAAATTCTTGTCATTTACTGGGGGAACCGAGTGGTACAATTTAAATAAAATTAATTGTGCATCCACTTACACATTCTTACATGATTTAGTTCAGAAATACGAAATGTATTCGTAATGCAATGTATTTGTAAAGAATTTGTAGGCTAAAAACTAACAACAGACAGATATGCATATTTTATGTTTGCCTAGAGAGTAGTAGTCGGTCGGTCAGTGGCAATGTAAGGCCCAATGCTTTGCTATGTAAGGCATTTGCTGTTGACTTTTATGACGTTGCTTGGCTTAGAATTTTCACTCTTGACACATATTTGTAAGTGAATTTTATTTTTTTTTTCTGTGTTGTTCCCTCCCCCACCGCTATGTAAAGTGTTTGTTTTGCGCGCCTTTGGCTATTGATATGTGACAAATTCAAATCACGGTTGTTGTATATTTGTTGTTATTGTTTTTTGTTTGATTAGGTTTGTTGTTGGTTTGGTTAAGTTAAGCTGGGGGCAATTTATATTTGGTTTTTGTTGTTGTTGTTGTCGTCATACGATAACAGTTTAAAACTGAAACGATTATAATTCACTCTAGTTGGTTGAAACTTAAGGCTATTAGGGCCAGTTACACAGGTGTTTAACGTTGGCACAAATAGAACTCAAATACAAGGATTTATCATAGAATTAATCATTTAAGATTTTAAAAAAATATTTTTTGTATTTTTCTGTTTTATATTTTTTCAAATTTAATATTTTTTATATTTTTTCAAATTTAATATTTTTTATATTTTTATATTTTTATATTTTTATATTTTTATATTTTTATATTTTTATATTTTAATATTTTTATATTTTTATATTTTTATATTTTTATATTTTTATATTTTTATATTTTTATATTTTTATATTTTTATATTTTTATATTTTTATATTTTTATATTTTTATATTTTTATATTTTTATATTTTTATATTTTTATATTTTTATATTTTTATATTTTTATATTTTTATATTTTTATATTTTTATATTTTTATATTTTTATATTTTTATATTTTTATATTTTTATATTTTTATATTTTTATATTTTTATATTTTTATATTTTTATATTTTTATATTTTTATATTTTTATATTTTTATATTTTTATATTTTTATATTTTTATATTTTTATATTTTTATATTTTTATATTTTTATATTTTTATATTTTTATATTTTTATATTTTTATGTTTTTATATTTTTATATTTTTATATTTTTATATTTTTATATTTTTATATTTTTATATTTTTATGTTTTTATATTTTTATATTTTTATATTTTTATATTTTTATATTTTTATATTTTTATATTTTTATATTTTTATATTTTTATATTTTTATATTTTTATATTTTCTATATTTTTATATTTTTATATTTTTATATTTTTATATTTTTATATTTTTATATTTTTATATTTTTATATTTTTATATTTTTATATTTTTATATTTTTATATTTTTATATTTTTATATTTTTATATTTTTATATTTTTATATTTTTATATTTTTATATTTTTATATTTTTATATTTTTATATTTTTATATTTTTATATTTTTATATTTTTATATTTTTATATTTTTATATTTTTATATTTTTATATTTTTATATTTTTATATTTTTATATTTTTATATTTTTATATTTTTATATTTTTATATTTTTATATTTTTATATTTTTATATTTTTATATTTTAATATTTTTATATTTTTATATTTTTATATTTTTAGTATTTTTAATATTTTGACATTTTTAGTATTTTTAAAATTTTTATATTTTTATATATTTATGTTTTTATATTTTTATATTTTTACGCTTGTGTCTTAAGTCTTTTGTTTCTTCTTACACTACACCATCTTCCCATCAGAGGGTTAATTTCTATTTGCTATTATTTTGTTTATTTAATTTTTGTTATTTTAACTTGTCCATTTAAAGACAATTGTTTTATATTGCTCATCAAACTGAGTACGAAGACGATATGCTTTGCAGTCCGTCTGTCTGTCCCTCCATGTTTTGAATACAGACCGTCTGTCCTTCTACCACACATACACGCAGTCTTACGGTCTGTATTTGGTATGCACCTCAGGTTAATGTGACATTGATTTTCGTTTAATGAAATATATACATTTTTATAGCATTTGCTTATTGTATTTTGGGTTTTTTCTATGGATTTTGAAATTATATACTGAGTATCACAAAAACTTGCTGTTGCTGTCTAAGTTGAAAGAAAAAAAAAATTTGCTTAAATTGGGAAGATTATAGACTGACGACGAGAGGGGAATATCTTGTAGCTGTTGTCTTTTTGCATTATTCTGTGTGGAGAAAGTACATAGACATGATATTAAAGAACATGCTGAGACATTAAAAGTGAATTAAGCGTTGTTTGTTTTAAATGTCAAAGATGTATAAAAAAAAAACACAAGTGTTTCGTTAAATCAGGTTGAGCTAAAGTTTTTGATAGAACTTGTTCGTGTGATCATTCACCAAGAACATGATCGATGGTGGATTTTTTTTATAGATAATGGAGAATAAAACTAAAATTTTATAATAGATTAGGAAGATGTTCTCACTAGCAGTATTCTTGTTATGCCCTTGTCACTATATTTTTTGTTTTTCAGCATACTTATCTACATTAAGGAAACTGCATAAATATCTTCTTACTTATGGTATCAATTTCAATGTTGCGCTTGTGTCTTAAGTCTTTTGTTTTGCATATCAACTAATTGCTTCGCAGACTATACGAATATAATTTATTGCTAATTCAAGTTATAGCATTTTAATTAAACATTTAATTTAAATGTCATATTTTGTTAAACAACTAATAGCAGATAACACGTTCTTTCTCTAATATCTTTTGTGCGGTCGATGAGGTATAAAAACTCGATCAAAGATATAACAATTATATTCAAATCTTAATGGTTGATCTAAAAAAGAAATAAATAATTTATATACTCAAGGAAGCTTTTAATGTGTGACATTTGGGTTTGATTTAAATTCAAATTATTGCATTTTTATGTGTGTGCCATAGTGCATCATAAGAAGACACCATTAAACGATGATAGGAATAACAACATTTGTTGTCAAGTGTGCTGAAAGACGTCATTGAAAGCAGTCGGAAAGAAGGGAATTTTTTCTCAAGCAAATTTTTATATTTTTTTTATATTTTTTTTTATATTTTAACTTTTTTATGCCTTCTTTATGTTTTTGATGCCATTTGGTTTCATATTTCTTTCCAAACTTAAATTTGTGCAATTTGAATAAAATCGAAAGGGGGTCGTCGTGCTCTGTCGATATGCAACAGCGAAATCATTACCACAAGTGCCCAAAAAATATTTCAAAAAGTTTTCAAGAACTTTTTTATATTAAACTAATTTTGATTTTTTTTCTGTACTATGCAGAACACGGAAAAATCCAGCAATTCACTGAACTGACCATAAATTTCAATGCTACTTTTGTTTCTTTTTTCAATCTTATTACGTGCTCAGTTTATCAATCACTGTTAATTCTTATTCAAAAATTGACTTTCAAATTATTGACATACCCAAAGAAGCAACAAAAGACACACTTTGACAATCTTATAAAAATTATGAGTATTTAAATATTGCATAAAATGCATTTAAAACTGTAAACTTAACAATGGTTATCAACCCAACAGATATTTCAAGACAAAATAAAATTTGGTGATTTGTAAAATGCTGTGGCTTCGGTTTAAAAATAACTTGGCATGTTAAGAATTATAATGAAACGTATTTTGTGAGATAACGAGTGTAGAGTGTAATGACTGGAAGTCGCTATTACACACTCTCCTATAATTATGTATTAGGAATTTCTTAACAACTTGTTAAGACATTCTCTCTTATCTCTCTCTTATATTGTTATCGAGGAAATCGTCGCAGGTAGTGGTTATATTTATATGCGTGTATAATTATTTTTTAATTTGTTTAACAATCGTCTCATATACTTAGCTCGTGTAAAATTAAGCTTTGCCTTCATTAAAAATTAATTTTAATAATGATACCTCCAACGATCGGACATAAAAGTCAAAAACCTTTATGTTAATAATTGTTCTAACTGAAAATTATAGCAGTTGTGTGTGGTTTAATGAAAACTAATGTGTTATGTTTTTTTTTCTTCTTCTAATTTACAGATTCTTATTAACAACTAAAAACAACAACAACACAAAGAAATAAACAAAATGATTTCACGTCGCAAGATTATTTCTCGGTCTTTGGATAATTTGGATGCCATAGGCCCAAATGCGGAGGAAGAGGAGGATGTGTGGTACGACAAAGAGAAACTATTTAGGGTAAGTTAATAAAATTACAGTGAAATACAAAATATTTAATAATAATAATATAAAATTTACTATAAATAAAAATATTAAAAATAATACAAAATCGAAAAATATTAAAACTAATAAAAATGTTAAAAATATTAAAAATATTATAAATAATAAAAATTTAAATATATTATAAATATCAAAAGTATAAAAAATATATTAAAACTTATAAACATATTACAAGTGTTAAAAGTAATAAAAATATTAAAATTATTAAAAATATCAAAAATAATTAAAATATTAAAAATATTACAAAAATTAAAATTATGAAAAATCTTTTGTAGATAATAACATTAAAACTATTTACAATGTTAAAAATATTACAAATATTAAAAGTATAATAAAAATTACAAATACTCAAAATAAAAAAGACGTAAAAATATAAAAATATAAAAATATAAAAATATAAAAATATAAAAATATAAAAATAAAAAAATATAAAAATATAAAAATATAAAAATATAAAAATCAAATCAAATTAATTCAATTTAATTCAATTCAATTCAGTTCGATTGAATTCAATTCAATTCAATTCAATTCAATTCAATTCAATTCAATTCAATTCAATTCAATTCAATTCAATTCAATTCAATTCAATTCAATTCAATTCAATTCAAAAAAAAAATAAACACTTTAACATGAAGTGCTGAAGTGACTTGTGGCCGAGACCACCGTCATGTTCAGCTTAAATGGACCCCAGCTCGCGCGGTATCTGGGGGGAAAGAGGCCTGGGTAAAAATATAAAAATATAAAAATATAAAAATATAAAAATATAAAAATATAAAAATATAAAAATATAAAAATATAAAAATATAAAAATATAAAAATATAAAAATATAAAAATATAAAAATATAAAAATATAAAAATATAATAATATCAAAATATAAAAATATAAAAATATAAAAATATAAAAATATAAAAATATAAAAATATAAAAATATAAAAATATAAAAATATAAAAATATAAAAATATAAAAATATAAAAATATAAAAATATAAAAATATAAAAATATAAAAATATAAAAATATAAAAATATAAAAATATAAAAATATAAAAATATAAAAATATAAAAATATAAAAATATAAAAATATAAAAATATAAAAATATAAAAATATAAAAATATAAAAATATAAAAATATAAAAATATAAAAATATAAAAATATAAAAATATAAAAATATAAAAATATAAAAATATAAAAATATAAAAATATAAAAATATAATAATATAAAAATATAAAAATATAAAAATATAAAAATATAAATATATAAAAATATAAAAATATAAAAATATAAAAATATAAAAATATAAAAATATAAAAATATAAAAATATATAAATATAAAAATATAAAAATATAAAAATATAAAAATATAAAAATATAAAAATATAAAAATATAAAAATATAAAAATATAAAAATATAAAAATATAAAAATATAAAAATATAAAAATATAAAAATATAAAAATATAAAAATATAAAAATATAAAAATATAAAAATATAAAAATATAAAAATATAAAAATATAAAAATATAAAAATATAAAAATATAAAAATATAAAAATATAAAAATATAAAAATATAAAAATATAAAAATATAAAAATATAAAAATATAAAAATATAAAAATATAAAAATATAAAAATATAAAAATATAAAAATATAAAAATATAAAAATATAAAAATATAAAAATATAAAAATATAAAAATATAAAAATATAAAAATATAAAAATATAAAAATATAAAAATATAAAAATATGAAAATATAAAAATATGAAAACAAAAACGTAATCCCTTTTACACCCCATGAATGAGGTATGGGGTAGCTTCTCGCGTTGTTGTGAATTAACACGCTTTCTATTTTAACATTCACAACTAACGACACCTATTTGTTTATCAACGAATGTGAACGTTGACTCAACATTCTACTGCGAAGTTTTTGTCGGCAACATCTTGGGGCCGGCAATGAAAGAAAAATATAGATGAATGGAGAAATATAAAAATATAAAAAACTTAAATAAAAAAAAAGAAAAAAGTAATATATTAGGGAACATTAAATATATTTATTATTAGAACACTGAGTAAAATATCAAAAATATCAAAAATATCAAAAATATCAAAAATATCAAAAATATCAAAAATATCAAAAATATAAAAAATATCAAAAATATCAAAAATATCAAAAATATCAAAAATATCAAAAATATCAAAATGTCAAAAATATCAAAAATATCAAAAATATCAAAAATATCAAAAATATCAAAATTATCAAAAATATCAAAAAAAATCAAAAATATCAAAAATATTAAAAATATCAATCAAAAATATCAATAATATCAATAATATCAATAATATCAATAATATCAATAATATCAATAATATTAATAATATCAATAATATTAATAACATCAATAATATCAAAATTACACAGTACAACACATGATTTGCCAACTCAATTCTGTGAACTGTATGTGAAATTAGACCCAAAAACAAGAATTTCTCCATCATTCGTTTTGTCTTCTTACCTGCGATTTGCAGTTAGTATCGATTTGAAGCTAGTACTATCGTATAGGGGAATTTATCACGTTTTAGGCCCTGTTGTTTGACATAGCTCGACAACCACTAGCCCAATTTAGTTGAAATAAATTTTAAAAAATTAAGAATTACAATTCCCTTAATCTGTTCATATATTGTTTTCCTATACAAGTAACACTTTCGATGTTAAAAATGAATGTATGAAGGGAAAAAATTATTTTTTGCCTAAAAATTTAAATTTTTTTTTTAAAAATACTTTATGTATTTTTTTCAAGTCTAGTTATTTTTTCGCAAAGTCACATAACCTATGAGCAAAATGAGACAAAGATCAACTAAATTGGGCTAGTGGTTGTCGAGCTATGTCAAACAACAGGGCCTAAAACGTGATAAATTCCCCTATACGATAGTACTAACTTCAAATCGATACTAACTTCAAATCGCAGGTAAGAAGACAAAACGAATGATGCAGAAATTCTTCTTTTTGGGTCTAATTTCACATACAGTTCACAGAATTGAGTTGGCAATCAATTAACTGAAAAATGTTGTACTGTGTTATTAAATAACAAATTTTAATTTTTTTATTTACTTCTCTTATCCCTAGGATCACATTGAAGAGGTCATGGCTAAGTGGGATCAAATCGACGATGAAATTTGGGCCAAAATCATTGTTTTCGAAAAGAATCGCCGAGTGGCCAAAGCCTATGCCCGTTCATCGGTGATTTCCATAAATGGTTCTAAACAAGGTTTCGATGGTGTCAGGTATGTTCGAAACGCATTTCCTAATATCATTACCATATTACATAAATTCCTTCTTATTTTCTCTCAGAATTGGTTTAAATGGTTTTGATAATCCTATGCGTGATTCGGAAATCAAAGTAATCAAAAAATCCATTGGTGATGGTTTCAAAATTAAAATGGATGAAATTGGCAATGTGTTTATTAAACGCTACGGTAAAGGCGGCGTTTTTGTCCATCATACCAGTCAGTCGAATGAAGAAACTGTCATCGGAGGAGATATTTTACAAATGCCTAATATGGCGCTCACTTCGGGATCATCAGCAAAGGTAAGACAGTCTTACAAATACATCTTCATATACAGATATTTAAGATAGTTTTCTTTACATTTGACAGCTTTTTGATATGCGCAAATTTACCACAAATATTAATCGTGAATTTGCTCGCTCATATCCTGAAAGTAGCCGCTTGGAACGTCAATGTCTCTCTGCCATATCTGTGGTTAAGTCCAATAACAATCTAATCAATAGTCCCCTATGGATACTGGTCATAAATGTTGTAGCCATCGATATGCTTAAGAATCGCTTGCAAACACTGCCAAAGTCTTTAGATGCCATGGGTGCACGTATACCATTGACAATGGGTGGCGTAGGCGGCAGTGAGGATCCCTATTCGACTATTGAGAGTCAAGTCGGCCTGATATATCCTACACCTGCGGCTTCGGATGATTCGAACAATTCGTCGAATTCCTCCAGTAAGGGTAGACGCAGTGTTTACAACATTAGCAATTATTTGGACGATAATCCGTATGTGCCAAAGGTGAGTGAAAATGCAATAAGTGATAAAAAGATTAAAATATAAATAATAAAAAAAAATACTAAAACAAATATTTTAAAAATATTTACTAATTTTGTTTTAATTATCCTTTCTCCAGCCTGATTATGAAATCTACAATCAAGCTGTGCCAATGTTAGCCGGTAAAAAGAAGAAATCCTCCTCCACGACTGCTGAGCAACGCAAGAAACAGGATGACCCCTACTACTGTGGTCTTCTGGCTCGCATTCCTAACTTCATTAAAACTGGCAAGGCCAGCAATAATTGCAGCAACGGCAATAACAGTAATAACAGCAACAACAGCAGCAATAGCTCAAGCAGCAAAAATGCCAAGTTAAGCAAAAAAGAAGCCAAAATGGCACGCAAGATATCTGCTTCTCAGCAGCACCTGCTGCAAATCCATCCCCAACCAGCCCAACCACTGCCAATTGCCACGTTTCATCAGCAGTATCACCCCATCCATGCTTACTATCCCTACCGATTGTATTCACAAAACCATCGTCTGTCGCAATCGCAATTGTCGCTATGGGATTCGAGGAGTTTAATTAGTGCACATGGTAGGTTCTCAAGACAAATTAACGCCTAACTCAAAATTTTAATAATATTCTTCTTTATTGCAGAATAAGTTTAACGAAGGTCCTAGAGGGCAGAGTCATCCTTTAAAAGGAATCAGTTGTAAAACTTACGATGTGTTTGTTTTTAATTTATAATTTTTTTTACAAATAATTTAAACTGAATACTATTTTTATGCTTTAGTGAAAAAAGAAAAGAAATAATGTTTAAAAAAAAACAACCCAAAGTTGCGTGTGCGCGCAGCTTTCTTCCATGTGATCCAAGTTTATTATATAATTTTATATATTTGAATTAAGAGAAGCGCTTAGAGTGCGCTGCTTTATAAAATATTTTTTTTTAATATTCACTTGATAAACGAAATAATACTCGTCATTTTTTTTTCTTCTAAAATAGTATATTAAAAATTAATTAAATATAGTAAGTCATAAAATATTTTATTTTGCCATAGTTTTTTTTTATTTTTTTTAATTTGTTCGTTTATAATTTTAATGTTTAAGACTGAAACATGTCCTTCTTAGAGAAACATATATATACTATATATATATATATATGAATAGAGTGAGGAAAATGTCAGAAAATATCAAATGTCATATGATAAGCGATAACTATTTTAGTTTTAATATTTTAGTCTTGTTTTGTTATACGAATAGATTTTATTTGTGTTTTTTTTATATATATAAATGTAATGTGTGTAAATACTCTTGTGTTCTATGACGAACGGTAATGCAGTCCATGTAAATAAATTTAAGTATAATATGTATGTGAAAAATAAATACATAATTACATGATAATTTTTTTTATATGTCTGTAATTTTAAGTGATATCGATGTAATGTAATGTCTTTAATTTATAAATTAAATAAAAAAATTTAAAAAATAAAAAAAATTTGTGTGTTTTAATTATTACTTTTGCAAGTCGACAACGGTTTGGAAATCGGTGCTAGTAAAATTTTTCTTATAAAAAATATTTAAATATGTGTTTATTGATAAAAATTCTTTATTTGTCGTTATTATTTTTTAGGAATGGGTTTGACTTAACAATTTGGCATAACAAATTATAGTAATCAGGTGAAAAATATTTCACTTCTGTGAAAAAAAATATTAATCCATCATCATCTCTAAAGAATCAATTATTATTTATAACCGACATAACAAATCCCTTTTTCAAAAACTTGTTTAAAAGACAAAGAGCTGCCACAGACATTTGTGGAAATTAACTGCGCCAAATATGTTTTTAACTCAGCTTTGAACCCTGTCTCACAAACCGTATGTCATTTCTTAACACTTCCCACTGTTATGTTCATTGCCTACAACAAAATACAACCCTCCACTAACAACATGGTTGATAAAAATACACAATTCAATTGGAATTTACTGATGTTGTTTTTGAATATTTAAAATATTAAATAAATATATGAAAATAAAAAATTTATATATATAACTATTTAGAGATACCTATATATTTGCTGCCAAAACAGAACTATATTTACTTGGGACTCTTAAATAGGAGTTATTAATGCGTACCAAATCATTAAATGTTTTGGTGAGAGATTACATGAAAATAAGCCGGTTAATTATTTATTTGACGGCGTCAGATATAATAAAATATGGCGGCAAAGTATGTCAAACATTTAAATGCGGTTCAAGCAAAATTTGTGTCGAATTATATGCCTTATAATGTGAAAACTATATTTTTTAACATATAGTATATCAAACTATTAAAATAATTAAAATCAATAAAATATTAAAAAATTACACACTTAATTTTTTAAAAAAATTAAAAATATGAAAAAATTCTCATATATTTAAAATATTAAATAAACATATTAAAACTATTGTAAAATATATTAAAAATGATGGAGATAATAAAAATATTATATACGTTAAGAATAAATAAAATATTTGAACTTTAAAAAATATCAAAAACTAAATTAAAATATTTTTAATACTATTCATTTTTTATATTAAAACTAGGTTTTATTACATAAATATTTCATTTACTGCTAGATTAAATGTATTGAAAATTTTATAAAATAGTGAATATATTAATAACGTTGAAATATTAAAAAAATTTATAATATTATATATATAAAAAAATAAAACTATTGCAAACTTATAAAATACATTTTTGAAATATCACAAATATTAAAAACACTAAAAAATGTTAATAACATATAAAAGACCAAATAATTATTATATATTACAATAATTCTATATATTACAAATATTAAAAAAAAGAAATATGTAAAACATTTAAAATATTTCAAATATTAAGAATATTAAAAATATTAAGAATATAAAAAATATTAAAAATATTACATATATTAAACATATTGAAAATATAACAAATATTAAAAATATTTAAAAAAAAATTAAATTTGTAAAACATTTTAAATATTCAACATATTTCGAATATTAAAAATATTAAGAATATTAAAAATATTACAAATATTAAACATATTGAAAATATTACAAATATCAAAAATATTTTACATATTAAAGATGTTAAAGAAGTTACAAATTTTACAAATATAAAAAATATTAAAAAAAAAATTAAAATATTACAAAAATATTAAAAATAATAGAAATATTACAAATACTAAAAATATTAAAAATAACACAAATATTAAGAAAAATTAAAGTATTACAAAAATAATAAAAATTATTAACAATACTAAAAATATATTAAAAATTTAACATATTTCAAATATTAAAGATGTTAAAAATATTTAAAAAAAATTAAAAATATTAAAAAAAATTAAAATATTAAAAATATTACACATATCACAAATATTACAAATACTGAAAATGCTAAAAATATTACAATTATTACAAATATCTCAAATATTAAGAAAAATTAAAATATTACAAAAAAAAAATAAAAATTATTAACAATATTAAAAATATGTAAAACATTTAACATATTTAAAATATTAAAGATGTTAAAAATATTAAAAAAAAAATTAAAAATATTACAAAAATTAAAAATATAAAAAGTATTAAAAATATAAAAAATAGTAAAAATATTAAAAATAATAATAATATTAAAAATATTAAAATACTAAAAATATTACAAATATTCAAAATAATAAAAATAGTAAGAAAAATAAAAATATTACAAAAATAATAAAAATTACTAACATTATTAAAAATATGTAAAACATTTAACATATTTCAAATATTAAAAATATTAAAGATGTTAAAAATATTAAATTAATATTAAAAATATTAAAATTTTAAAATATTATAAATTTAAATATTTAAATGTTAAAATTTTTAAAAATATTAGATATTTTAAAAATATTAACAAATACCAAAAATATTAAAAATACTAAAAATATTTCTATGTAGTAAAAAATTACAAAAATAAATTGTAAAAAAATAAAAAGCATCAACAGTTAAAATATTAAATGTAAAGAATATTCAAACTATAAAATATTAATAATAGAAAAATAATAATGATATAAAAATGACATTGCTTATTTTAAATATTTAAAAAAAAATTATAGTATTTTAAAAATATATGAATCATTAAAAATATATTTTCAATTTTATGTATAATTAAAAATATAAAATAGACATAAAATATATAAACATATTAAAAACAATTTTAAGCTAATACGCAAAGCGTTTTTAATTAATACGCTAGATGTTTTCTATACAGAATAATATTTCCCAAAAAAAAATTAAAATCTTTTGAATATAATTAGTTTAATTTATAATTTAAAGATTATCTGTGATTTTTACAAGCAATCGCTTATGTCCCATTTTTCAGGAGAGCCAAAAACACTAAATGAAAATTGCGTTCCTAGAAAAACATAAATAATAGCCAGTTTGGTTTACCGATTTTCATTAATACATATAGTAAACGATAGCGCCGGCTAATTGCCGCCTTCTACTACAAAGGCTTCATAGTCTTTGCCGGCTGGCGATAATCTAATGGTCGGCGGACTGCTCGTGCATGTGCATATGGGCGATATACAAATCTACTACTGCTTTGTGCAACACAGAGACGCACCAAATTTTCAAATTTTGTTGTTGACGGCTGAGTTTTTGTACTGGATAAAGAGTTCTCTTAGAAAAGTGTTCCAATTATTATTGTTAACTCATTAAAGATTATAACAAAAACGTTTTCAATTATTTAAATAAGTGAACTATTCGATATTCCACATGCGGGTTGCATTGTTTTTAAGTTTAATGCATTAAATAAAAACACCAGAAACATGGATCGTTATGTGACTCGCGCTCCTACTTGGAAGACTTTAAGCTACAATTCGGTGGTTTCGCAATCGGTTAATCGTCGATCTGTGTCAGTGACAAAAGCACCATCTTCCCAGCAAGAAGGCGGTCATAAAGGAAATCATTCTTTGCAACAAAAGCAATTGACTGACCTCCACAATAACTCGCAAAATGTTGGTCGCCGGCTATCGGGTATTTTTAGAACGGTGCCTTCGTCGGCAGAAACTCCAGCCATTGAGAATTTCAGTGGCAACAGCAATGATAGTGGTCTGAGCAGCGCCTCCAGCATATCGCCACCTACGGCAACACCTCTGTGCCCTGTGAGTGAAAGCAGTAGTCCTTTGAAGAAACTGCAGACGCCTACTAAGAACTATTTGGGTAAGCAATGAGCGATTGTCATTTCATTGTAGAGGTTAAAATGTTTTTCAAAGTTTTAGTTTGAGATTTACGTGTAAATTTTGTGTATTGTATTGTTACAAAATTTGATAACATTTTGTGTTTTGAAGAAATGTGCACTAAATTCTTTGTTTTCACGGGTTTGTATGCAACGTATGGCAATGCTATGTATGCAGTTATTGTGGACCAGAGTTGCCTGTTGACATTTAATGTTGTGGGTATATTATGAATGAAAATAGATTCTCGAGGAAAGTTTGAGTTTTAGAAATGTCGAAACGAGAGTAGCTGCTGAGGATAAAGAGTGACGTATCAAAGGAAACGCGTTGGACCCCAAAATACCTAAAGTCAAAATTGCTTTCAGGACTTTATTAGACGATTGACCTATGTCCTTCTGTACGGCTGGCTTGTGGGCATGATTGTGTCGTGAGGTTTTTGTATTACACCACTCGGCCACCATTACGGTCCATTGTGTTGTCTTTTTCGAAAAATAATTAATAAAGTATAGAGAATTAGTCAAGATTAGTGGAAATATTGATAGAATTGATAGAAACGTAATTTAGAGTGCAGATTATACATGACATACATGGGGACACTATGGTTCTCTGCTCTTAAGCCAGCTCGTGACTATAAACATACCACTTTCCTATAAATTGCTTCCATCTTCTGTGAAGAGCTGTGTAATGGTATAACAAATGCTTAATGGTTTCATAATTCTCATCATCGTCACATAGTCTGTAATAGTCGTCCTGTGTTGTCTCCCAGTTCAATGTAAAAACCTTAACTTTTGAGTGTCCTGTGATAATGTCAATTAGTCATCTGACAAACTTCCTATCCAACTCCAAAAGCGATTTGGTTCGTCTTCCATCCATATCCCGTGGTACAACGCAGTCGGTGCGATGTTCCCAGGATGCAATTGCCAATCGTACGATGTGACGGTTCAAAATTCCGTATACCTATATGACACATTGGCTGTCGCACTGATTCATCCGATTGGTCTTGCCTCATGGAGCCCTTACGCTCCAATTCATCCGCCATCACGTTCCCTGGATGTCACTGTGTGCGGGGGGATCCAGCAGAGTCGAACATTATTAGTTGAGAGCGCCGTAGAATAATTTGAGTAAACCTTAACTGGAACGTATGAAAATTTACAAGTATTAATATTTTGATTTAAAAAAAAATCGGACACGTGCTGGTCCCTACTGGTACCCCCTATTCAAATTAGTCAATTTCGTAAAAATTAACATTTGTCCAATAATTTCTTAAAAAAAACTTCTAATATTCATGAGTGGAACTTAGGAAACCGGGACTTTTACTCCTTAAATAATGATTTTTTTTAAAATTGTCCCAAAAGTCCTACATCCATCCATAATTTAAATTAAAAACCGGTTAAATTCAAGAACTCGCGACAGTATCTTACATTGGGTGAGGGTATATATCATTCAGTTTACCTGAAAGAAATTTCTATCATGGTTGTTCTTTTATCCTTTTGACTTCTTTGTAGGCCTTCGATTGGACACCAACACATATATTTATAAATTATTATGTTCGCCCTAAGGCGTATAATAGTAATAGTGACCGAAATAAAATATTTATATCTCACCCCAAGAAGACCATTGGGATCTAACATATTCACCTATTCTAGTCAACTTTGTCTTGAAAATAACTTTCGTTTCAGTTCCCACGCCTGAGCGATTCAGATATTATCCATATGGTGCTTACCAGGTTTCCATGAGCATCGTAAACAAAGGCAATAACAATGCCAATATTTTTTTTTTAATTTTTTGTATCCGTTACTTTTTTTATTTTTCTCTTCACTTTTTCGTAATTTTTTTAGTTTAAATATTTTTTTTGAATTTGATTAAATTAAAAATTTAAATTTCATTACAGAAAATAATGAGAATTTTAAATTCAATTTTAGCAGTATACAAAAAAAAAATAACGAGTATTATGTTAGGAAAACTTTTTTTCTATTTTTTGTAGTTAGTTTCAGATTTTTGTTGTTGTAAATTTGATACTGTTTTTGTATTTTTTTTAACTGCATGAAAGCTAAAGCTTGATGAATATCTTCTCTTATAATATTGCTACCGATTTAATAAATACCTCAATTAATTTACTAAACCGAATTAGCCTCTTTTAGTAATTTTCTTTTAGTGTTAGCAGTTTTTTTTAGTCTGCGAGGGCAACTCTGCAGCCTGACCCTCGTCAATATGGCCACGCTGCTATTTACGAAATGAAGGCCACAAGATAAACCCAAAAGTGAAAAACAACTGTCAACTTTTCCCCACAAATCTGTCAAATCAACTCACAAAAAAGAAGGGGGAAATAAATTATAAACAAGTCGTAGCATTTCACACAAAGCAATAGTCAACAATAGACCCCACACACAACTTTCCCAATATCGCCTAATTTCTCTTCCTCAACCTTCAGGTAAACTGGGTGACTATGTTGATTGTCCAGAGGAGAAGGAAAATGACATATGTATGACCATAGCCAGAACACCGAAATCCTCAAAAAAGGCTCCGGAATTGAAGGGGCTCAGGGAAAACATCACACCCAGCAAACAACTACCTCAGACACCCAAAGCCACTAAACAGCAACATCCAACGTTGGCAACAACAACATCCATAGCCGCCGCCGCCGTAAATTCACTAACACCCTCCAAAAATCCAATGTTAATGTCACGCATTCAAAGGGATCTCAATAGCCCCTCAGCATCTGTTAGAGTGAGAGCTCTAAGAGCTATAGCGTAAGTTCCCAAATGAAAAAAAAGACTAAGAAATGATTATTCTTAACAGATGTACTTTCCTTATAGATCTCCTACCACATCGCCTTACACTCATTTCGACATACCCGAGGCCGAGCAAAGTCTACGTTTTTCGAACTCTCAGGAAACTCGTGATATAAAGGACGTCATGCGTAATGTCATCGTATACGTGGAAGTTCGTTCAGGCGAGGACAATCGTTCCGAAGGCGTACGCAAAGTTATTGAAGCGCTGGGCGCTCGTGTTAATCTAAATTTTAATAGGTAGGAGGTATATGGTTATAATATTATATGGATGAAAACTGATTGTTGTTCTTACTACATCTATTACAGGGACACAACTCACGTAGTGTTTAAAGAAGGCCTTCTATCCACCTACAAAAAGGCGCAACAATGGGGCATTCCCGTGGTATCGATATTATGGATTGAAGCGTGCAAAAAACAAAATCGCATCTGTGATCCCAAAGATTTTCCTATATCTAATTTAGATCGTTATGAGAATCCCGAGTTGTATTCCAAAATGAAGGTAAGTTTGTAAAAAAAATCATATTAGGAAGTTATAGTTATTAGACTGCCATAGGCAAATGAAGTATGAAAAAAGGCAAATTAATGAATAAGACAGTGCGACAAAAAAATATCTGGGAAATGGTACTATTTTTCTGTAAACTTTCCAACGACATATATAGAGTTATATAGACAAATTGTCTTGTTTTTGCCTCGAAATCGGATTTAATTTTGATGTTTTTTAAGTTTTAAAAAGGTTTCCGCCACTATATTATTATAGTGGCCTAATGTTCATTAATTAATTCGGAAAGTGTTCGTGGGATGCAAACTTCGTTTCCTATACTAAATTCAAACAGATGAAGAAGTTATTTTTTTTGTGTTGTTGGTAATGTTTAAATTTAGTATAGGATATGAAAATAGCGTTGAATTGCAATGAATAATATGGTGACCGCAAAAATCGATGTTGGATTTTTGAGCACGATTGGAGTATGTTAACCCGTGCCGCTTTGGGCTTTAAGTTTTTGAGCTCCTATAGCCATATAGGGGAGGCATAACTCAAGAACGACTAACTCAATTTTGCCGAAATAAAAATCAGATTCCTTTTTCAATTTTTATTTTTTTTATTTATTTATTTCATAAGTTTATTTATAACTCGTTCTTGAGTTATTCCTTCCCAACATGGCTAAAGGAGCTATCACAAAGTCTGCAAAGGCTTTAATTTTTCGAGTCAGACCGACAAAATTATGCAATTTTTTCCAATATAACTTGCGGTCACCTTAATGAATAACTTAACCATTTGCTAAATGATTTTTATAAACAAATATGGATATGACTCGTGAAAACGTGCACTTTCTGATTTTACCAAATCAAATGTACGTCTAAAATTAGAAAATTAATTTTTTTATTTTATTTATGGATAACAAATTTAATTTTTATGAAAATTTAATATATTTTAGTACTCTAAAGGTATTTTTTTTTTGCAATGGAGAAGACCATAAACTGTCCCAAATTGTATATTTTTGTTTATTTTTTGGTACTTAGATAAAACCGAGCACTTTAGGTCCTATTTAATGCCAAAGATTCTACATCTTACTGAATCAATATTATATTATTATATATAAAATATATTCTTATTAAACATTGAAAATGAATATGACTATTTATAGCTGTAGATGAGAGCCTTTGCTCCTCAAAGGAACTGAAGAATTAATAATAAAAGATGTAGTCGTGAGAATATATTCATGGTGACTATGAGCGGACCGATTTTGATGTTGAAATTCATTTTTGAACGTATTTTGTGTAATGGCTTTTTTTTCAAAAACTTCTCCAAAATAATACTACGACCAAAAATCTATTTAATTTGGATACAGTATTACATGACCCCACTTAGTTCTTTGGCGTACTTTTAAAAATTATTTCCTAAATATAAACTTTTATAATGATCCATGAATATTGCAAGCAATCATTAAAGCATATTCAGAAAGCATTTTAAAGTTTGGCGACCGATTTGAAAAAATTAAAATAATAAAATTTTGTTGCAAAGTTAGTTTACTATTTCTCTTGTTTATTTTTTCGCCATATACAGAATTTTGGGCAAATATTTTTGTACCAGAATGCCTTCAAAGTTATTATTTGCACTGAGTGAATATTCTTTTATTTAAATTTTTTTTCTAATTAATTTTTTTATATGAAAATAATTTGTAGAAAAAAGCCTTAAGTTGAGTGCACTTATTTATCTCTCCTATAAATCAATTTGTAACGATGGAAATAATTTTGAGAAAAAAATTCTTTTCCAAGTACACGTTTTCCTTTTAAACGATACATACTTAAGTCGAAAATGGAACGATGGTCAATATTTTGACTGTCTTATGGAGAACTAGTATATGTATTTCCTACTGGGTAATAACTTTGTGTAGCAACAAAATTGAGGCAATACAAAAATGAATGGTAAACGTGAACAATGATAACAAGTGAAGTTTATTACCCCAAAATAAATGATATAAAAATAAATAAAACAGTTTAGTTTCATGTCTAGGCGATAACATAAAATTCCCTATCACACACATTAACACTAGAAGACTTAGGAGAGGGACAAGAGAATATAACTAGAAGGGTCAAAGCAGTTGACTTATTACAAAAAATATCTGATGTTTAAATATAAAAAACTAAATAAAATGCCAATAAATCCATATGTCCTTGTGAAATTTCATATCGGCAGCTGAAATGCAAACGGCCCTAACTAACATTTTGAATATTTTACAGGAGAAAGATACAACTTTGTAATCGATTAAATAAACTTACAGAAAAAGTCTATTGAATTTCGTTAATAGGTGTCTCTATTTGATCATAACACTTTAAAATTGTGTGTGGACAATGGAGCTTTTTCAAACATTGATTTTAATTTTTCTGTTAGTTAGGGCCTTTTGCATTTCAGCTGACGACATGCTATTGTGAAGTTTAGCTAAGAATAGCGATTTAGAAATTTCGAAGTTATTTATAATTTTGACAAGAATTTTGAATTTTTATTTGAAACATTTACATTTTAAGCGATCAAGGCAAAATTGAGTCACGTCTCAGATTTTGATTAAATTTGGTATAGTGATTTATTTTTAAATAGAAACAAATTATTTTATTTTTTAAAATGACCTAATGTGATTGATTATTTTTAATAATTTTTTTTAAGCTGTATTGTTTGTTAGTTTTAGTCGATCGTATTGATTATATATCAAAATTTACATTAGTGTATTAAATGATACATCAAATTCGGCTAACGATCAGAAAAGTGTTTTTATTGTTTGATATTTTTGGTGACACTGAATTTGACCAAAAAATTTCAAACAATAAAAAACTTTTCTGATCGTAAGCCGAATTTGATGTATAATTTGATACACAAACGTAAATTGTGATAAAAAATATTTTGTTTAAATTTTTAAAAATATATTGTTTTTAAGTATTTATTAAAACTCAACAATCTTTTCAACTAACTTTAGAAAACTTATTTATTTTTTCCAGAATAGGAGTTTGAAAGGCACTAGTTCAGAATTGACACAAAAGTTTAAAACGAGTGTAAAATATTTATAAATGAACAAATCTAAAATCTAAAAATAAAACCGTACTGAAATGTAGAATTTCATATTCAAATATTTTAATAATCAAATATTGCCCAGTGGAGGACTAATGTATATTAAAGTCAAATTATTGTATACTTTCCTATGATGATTGGTTATCTATGAAAATTCTTTAAATTACACCTAATTTTGTTAATGTCATATAAAAAAATATTTCGTTATTGTACAAAATAATTTGCTGTCTAAGTAATGCATTGAATGCTAAACAAAATACAATGTTTTACAAAAAAGCTACAACAATTCAATTCCAATTTAATTTGTATAAGTTTCATTCGTTTTTTAACCTATCATTCTGTCAGCGACAGCACACTTTTATTTTTTATCTCATTTTAAGTGTTTTTACACTAGATTATTACATTCAAATGAAAAATATACATTTACGCTTGGAAAGAACCTTTAATCTGATAAAAACACAAAATGACAATGTACGTGATGTGATGACCTTGAACCATGCGCTAAAAACGTTATTTAAACATTGTTGTCATCATCATCATGTAAAACATCTCGTTGGTTACTCTTTTCCTTCCACCACATTTCCATTTGATTTATAATCAAAGACTTGTGTATTGTACAATTAGGTATTTAACAAAATCTTATCATAAATTTAATTTCACTCAAATGTGTCCTCACTAAACTACATGTGTGCGATTAAAAACTCTTTAAACGTCAATCATTATAGTTTAGTTGTTGCCGAAAAGTAGATGATAAGAAGAAATATGGGAGAGCGTTCGATAACTAAGGGTGGTGTAGAAAATGTAGACATTATTTTAGATTTTAAATGTCTGACTCAGAATACTTGATGTATACGGTGTATGGGTGGTGGCTAGAAATTTAAAATCTGTTTCATTTGATAATTTAGTTAAAAATTAAAGCAAACTAAAGCAAAAAATGTTGCAAAAGTGACGAAGCTACGTAAAGACATACTTCCGTGTGCAAATTATTGGTTCGTTGTGAAAGGATTACTTATTTAGAATGGCTTATGACTTATATCGTGTTCTTTACAGTGGGGAGGTGTTGTTCAATATGAAATTTTTTTCTTTGATTGACTTGTTGATGATTTGCTATTAAGTTTTCAACTATTTTGCCTTAAACATACCAACTCTCAGTACTTTTCATTCTACACTTTTTTTAATGAATTTAAAACTTGCTCAAGATAAAATAGTGCTCTTGAACCCTCCATTTATAAATTTCATTAGTCATTGTTATGTTCAAACATTAGAAAGATTTCGCTTGCCTGGAACTCATAATCCCCCTTTAATCACGTAACGTCCAAATGGACGAATATATATGTTTAATGTTTGTCTGCTATAAATTCTACACGAAACATCTGCATTATAACAAAATTGGTCAAAGTACTACGTTTCATTCTTGAGTTGTATCATTCGCGAGAAAGTCGTCGTCGAGTAATCTATTTGAATCGCCACAAATCTCATCACACCTTCAGATCTAAACTGTCTAAAATTGCACGTATTTTTTATCACTCACATTTTAAACATTTGCCTTAATGAATGACGACGCCACAGCGCGCCAACTACTACTCTCATCTCCAACGTAATATTTTATCATAGTTAATTTTTCTTTATCAATTGTTATTGTTGTTATCAGAACGGAGTAACAACGATTTCTTTTTTTTGCGCTCGCTATTGTTTTGTTTATATTTTCCGTATTGTTATGGTTGCCCATGTTAATGTTTACTTAAATCAGCAATCATCAGAACTAACGTAACATTCTTGTTGTCGTCGATGTTTTTGCTACTGATGGTTTATTAAATGTAGAGAAAATTTGATAAAAAAAAATAGAAAATAAAAAAAATCTTAGAGTACTTTCAACAAAATGTTATCAGTTTTTTAGTTTCCATAGGGATGGAGAATAAAAATAATCCAATTGTACTCTATTCCTTAAGGCTGATTTACACGCTACCCACCCATATCCCCTATCGCCTGTCAAATCAGTACATTTTGATTTCATATCCACTTTCCTATAATTCAATATTACTTTGCTATAATTTTGTAGTGTTTGTCTTTGCTTACTCCTACATGTTTTCTAATTCGGCTATCTCGCTCTTATTGTTGAGGGGATATCAGTAGATATGGGTAGATTGCGTGTAAACCATACTTTATACATATACAAATTATTCTCTATTCCTTTAGAAAGAGAACCAACGATCTTAAGTTTTTTATACATGTGATATAAATATTCTAAATCCAATAATTATAGTGTTTACTCTACTATTTGCAAAGTCATCTAAAAAAATTTCGTTTGCCATTTTATAGGGATACAGAATAATTATACTCACATTTTTTTGCTTTCCTTTGGAAGGAGCACCAATGCTCTTTAGTTATTTACTAATACTATGAAAATAAAATTCAAAATCCAAAAATAATAATAAATTATTATTTTATTTTTTTAAAACAATTTGCATACTTACCTAAAAAAAAACTGAGGCTATCATTCCTTAGGGATAGTGAAAAATCATACTCAAATTATTGTCAATTCCTTTTGGAATGAGAATTTATAGTATTTAGTTATTTAGTCACTAAATGTTTCATTTAAAATTTAAATGTATTTAATTTAAAATAAACTATGTATTTGCACATTACCTTATTCGCCAGCGCTTGTATTAAAAATTATTCATAAGTAAATGTGCCAAACTTGTTTATCATGAGGCATTTTCTTATAGCTAATTATATTAACGTTCACTGCAGGAAAAATCTATTACGTGTGTTTAACCGTTCTTAGAATTTTTTTTTTTTTCTTATAATTTTAAATGCAATTAATAGTTAGGCGGGGATTTTGGTGATCACACGCCATTATTTCGTCATTATTGGCAAGAAGTGAACGTTTTTCTTTAATTCTAAATATATACTCTAATTAAATTTAAACATTATTCTAAATATAGAACTCGGACATATATTATAGTTGCATGGTAATAAGTTAAAACGGGTACAACCATTTGCATATTATTTGAATCATTGTTATATGCAAATGATTGTACCTTTTGGCCGAGTTGGTTTAGGTTTCTTTGGTCACAGATGTGTAGGTTAAATGATATGCAAGTTCTTTTAATTCTTTCATCAGAAAATAATAATCTAAGAAAGTAAAAAAAGAAATTACATAAATTACTTATCATTTTTACGTAATCCAAACAAATGAATTCATAAATGTGAGACTTTACGATAAGGTAATAAAATTAACAATTTGGACTTCGAAACTATAGATCGGTTAATTAAATGTATGGACATATGTATGAATGTCACGTTAAAACTATAACTGTTCACTATAGAAATAAGTGGCAGTGGAAATTTAATTTCTCTACAAATTTAAATTAAAGCGGTTCTGATCCATTTTGATTAATATCAGGAAACAAACCAGTAATTATGGTTAGGAAACAAATCTCAATGGAAAACATATTCAATTCATTGACAAGCCAATTTTTTTTATTCAAACCATTTAAGCCCAATTTACACTGGCAGACAAGACAAACGATTTTGAGTTTCCTAAATCTGGGCAGACATGTCACATAATGTAGGAACAGGTCCGGTCATTGAATTATTCAAATTGGTTCAAATAGAGATAACTTTATGCAATCAAAATTCAGAAAGTGTTGTGCTAATTTTTTATAGAAATGGACAAAATATAAATTTGGTATGTAAGCTTATATACTCTAAGCAGAGGTTAAGTTCTAAGATGAGCAAGATCAGACAAAAACTTCTCCCAATACCAACTCCCCCTTTAGGGTATGTCAATCTATCTGTCCCCGCGATTACAGCCGTAGTTTGAGAGCCGTCGAGCTGAAATTTAGTATGCAAGCTTCTATCATCTAACCTGAGGTTAAGTTTTAAGACTTGCAAGGTCGGGCCAAAAACTACGCCCACCTCCCATACAAACTTCATATTTGGGTGTGTCTCTCTGTCTGTCCCTGCTATTAGAACCGTAGTTTAGGAGCTGAAATTTGGTATGCAAGTTTCTATCAGCAATGATCAAGTTCTTAGAAATTGGCTTTAAAAAATTCATAAAAATATTCTCAGCTCATACAAACAATTCAAACTCAGTATTTGTCATTTTAGTAGTAATAACCCAGTAGGGAAAAATACTAGTTCGGAACTACGATAGTTGAGAACTAGCTCATTTTGGAAGTAGTTCACAATTCCATACTTTTGAACTAGTACTTTTTCGAACTACCCAGTAGGTAAAAAAACTAGTTCCGAACTAGTAAAATACTAGTTCTCCATAGGGCAGTGAACTAGTTCACCTTCCATACGGGCAACTGTCTCATTTAACACGTAGTTGTCCTTGGGTTGGAGGGAATTGCCCACTTTGAACTAGAATAGAACTAGTTCAAAAATTCTAGTCGGGCGGTAGTTGATTGTCTCCTTTGAACTAGTTTAGAAATTTTGATTTTGATTTTTTTGATTTTGATTGTCTCCTTTGAACTAGTTTAAAGGTTGATAAGAACCAGTATTATTCTAGAAAATTTGAGCTAGTACTGAACTAGTATTTTAAATACGAAAATATGAAAAAAAAAGTTACACGACGTCCAAAATACATTTCAAAGATGAAAAATACGTTATTTTAATTCAATACAATAATTGAAATATATCTTTTTTCATCTAAAAGTCATTTAGAATCATTTTCAAAATATAACTTCTGAAATTATTTCAAAATTATCTTTTTCCTATTCATCAGCTAATAACTGGTTCAAAATACGATAGTTTAGAACTAATTTTGGGATTAGTTCACTATTCCATACTTTTGAGCTAGTACGTTTTGGAACTAGTTTGGCGATTCCCTACTGGGCGTTTAACTGGGTCAGAATTCGAGCTAGTTTAGAACTAGCTCATTTTGAAAGTAGTTTACAATTCCATACTTTTGAACTAGTACGTTTTCGAACTAGTTTGACGATTCCCTAGTTCAAACTACCACTCGAATAGAATTTTTGAACTGGTTGTCAAATTCTAAAAACCAAAATGGCGGTCTTTTTCAGAAACCGGATTCAAGCTTTTTCTTAAAATTATGTCCATTATCTTGTTTTTTCTAAATTTGACCCCAGATTCGAACTCAGCGATCCTAAAAATCACCCAAGGCACAACATCATTTGAATTCCAGCATTAAAAAAAGGAGGGCCGCCATTTTGTTTTTCAAAATTTGGCTCTGGATTCGAAACCAGCAACCCCAAAAATCGCTAAAAACAAGCCTTAGGTCCAAAAAACACAATATCAGTAGAATTCCAACATTCTTTTTTAAATATGCCGGCATTTTTTTTTTTTTTAATTTTGCTGCAAATTCGAAATCAGCGATCCAAAAAAAAACGTGTATCAGTAAAATTCCAGCATCTTTTGAAAAGAAATGTACGCCATTTTTTTTTAATTTGACTATGGATTCGAAATCAGCGACCCCAAAAACCCCCTTAGACACAAGATCAGCCATTTGTGTTTTAAAATTTAACTCCGGGTTCGAAATCTTTACTTAATTTCCCTTTGCACCCCATGAATGAGGTATAGGATAGCTTCTCGCGTTGTTGTGTGCGGGTTCGAAATCAGTTCCCCAAAAACCCCCTTAGGCACTATATCAGTTAAATTCAAGCATTTTTTTAAAATGTCCGCCATTCCGTACCCTTCATTTTGTTTTTTTTTTTTTAAATTTGACACCAGATTCGGAATCCCATTAGTAGAGAAAGATACGCCTTGTTGACAAGCTTGTTGTAGTTTTTCTTCAATTGGAGCCTTGAAGTGTATTTTGAAAGTTTTGATAAGAAAATCTGGTAATTCCACTTTAAGAAAAATTTTTGTAAGAAAAACTGCTTAATTCAGTACATTATTATTTTATTTTTTTGTTTTTTTTTTTCTCAACCTAAAAATTTGAAATATAATAAGTTTTTGGTATCTCCTGTAAAATGTGCTGAAAGGGATTTAGTAGGTTTGCATAGCCAAGCCAACGATATGTTGGAAATAGAAATTGAAAATATAATTTGCGATGTCCAATATTTGTAACAAAAACTACTAATCATAAGTAAAAGTTAAATTGAGTATAGATCTAGTTATTTTTACAGATAAATACTTTTTAAAGTTTACTCACTGCTGATTGTCGCCTCTAGTTTAAAACTACGGAACAATTTTTCGTAAAATACCATTTGCCCTCTTTTTCCCCTCCAATTCCTGCTTAAGGACTAATCCTTAGTCTAAGATCTTTAGAATATATCAAACAGTTTAAAGTTTATTTTAAATACATTTTTTTTTATTCAGATTGCAAAAATCTTGTTTTTTTTTGTATATGCTTTTGATTTCTTTTTCAATTTTTTTTTTGTTGTTTTTGGTTTGCTTCGTGTGATTATTTAAATAATCTTAATAACTATATACAATTATAATTCTTAAAAGATATCTAACAATTAGAAATATGCATTTAATACATTAATTAAAATTATTATTATTAACTTTTATATAAGTTGAACATCACATTATAATGTTTAAATAAAATGACTGCGAAAAATGGTAAAGTGACACAAAATTACATTAAAATAGGAAGTTACATTACATAAATTGAGTTATATGGACTTAAGCAAAATCAGAGATTTTATTTATGTGTTGGTTGCATTTGGAAATTGTGAATTGGCGTAAACTTTGTTTAAGTACTTGCTGTATAAAGCTTTATTGGTATGAAACAATTTGTACAATTGCGTGGAAGTCAATGCTAAGATTAAATAGCAGCTCTTTTCAATAATGAAATAGAGTAAAAATTTAAAATTTATTTGAAATGCACAGAAAATGTAAACAGAAATTTATAATAATGCAATTTTAGCCAAAAAATGCATTGCAATTTTAGTTATATGAATTGTACAATTTCATGGAAGTGCTTATCTAAGATAAAATACTCGTAAAGAGCAAAAGAAAAATAAAAAATATTTCAAATTTATTTGAAATGTGAAAAAAAAATTCATGATAAATTAAATTTTATACTAATATAATTTTATGATAACATAATTTTATAAAAAAAAAGAAATTTTATGAATATTGTACAATTTTGAAAGAGTTTATACCATTGAATATCTGCTCTATGATGAAAAATAGAGCGTTGGAGATGTAAAAAAAATTCAAAATATATTTGAAATGCAAATTAATTACAAATGTAATTTTATGATAATATAATTTTATAAAAATTCTTAAATTTTTAATTATATTATATTAAAATTATGTAATATGTATTTGTAATGATAAAAAGTTTCAATCGTAGATGTGTTTTTTTTAAGGTTTTTAGTTTTGACTTTGTCTAACTGGAACTTCTTTACATTTAATTTCAAACAAAAATTAGTTACACTTTTGATTTTTCTTATACAGTTTTGATTGATTGTTTTTTTTTTTGAAAATTATTTTTGTATATTATATTTTTGTATATTAATTTGTATACGAACTCTGTAAATTAGTTCTATGCCTTTTAACATTTCCCTAATGACTTTATTTTCTTATCATTTGCACAACTCACAATTTCCTTCATAAAAATATGTAGTAAATTCTAAATGATTTATTTTTATATTAATATTTCTTTTTAACACAACATGATGTAAAAAAAATTGATTGTTATATAATACCTTAAAAAAATTTGTAATTCAATATAGTTTGTGTGTGTGTTTTTGCACGAAAAGTCTCAATAGTCAAAACTTTCCTAGGAATGGCTAAGTAGCTGACGGCTGCAGCTTTTCTCACAATCATTTTCATTTTATGCCATAGACATTCACAACAACATCACGATAGTGTTACCTCCAAACACATCATTATTAGAAAACCGGCGATTGTGCCCCATGTGGCAATGGTGCCATTTCCGCTGGCATGTGCCTCTGGCAAAATATCATCGGCCACAATGTATATCATAGCTCCCGCAGCAAAAGACAGGGCATAGGGTAAAATTAAACTGGCAAATGTCACTGCCACCGCACCCAAAATACCAAATATTGGCTCTACCATACCCGACAGTTGACCGTACCATAGAGAGCGCATTACACTGAAACCGGCCGCATGTAGAGGCAAGCTGACGGCCAAACCTTCTGGGAAATTTTGTATGCCAATACCAATGGCCAAATTGCGGGCTGATTCAAAGGTGGAGGAATTTGTTCTACCAATGGCTCCAAAGCTGACACCTACCGCTAAACCCTCTGGAATGTTGTGCACTGTGATGGCCACCACCAATAACATAATGCGTTTCCATTGTGCCACAGCACTTTCGGCCTTCATTCGCTCAGCATCAGTGACATAGGTGTTATTAGTGCGTTCAACATCTAAACTGGCCTTCTTGCGACGCCTAGGCTCATTGTGGCTGTGTTGAACACTTAGACAATCCGAAAAGCTATCCATGCTCTTAGCTGCCTCCATGCCGCCACCATTCTGGCTATTCTTCATGTCATCCATGGCAATGTCGGCCTTATCCTTATTTGATTGTGTCATCTGTATCATCATATTCGAAGAGTTCAAACCCAAATAAGACATTAACTTATCACAACCATAAACAAAAATGGCACCCAATAGGAAACCGCCCGCAACGGGTAAGAAAGAATAGATGCCATATAAATGCGACGTTTCAGCCATTTCTATGGCAGGGCTGAGTAGAGACCAAAATGAAGCGGCTATCATAACACCGGCGGCAAAACCCAGAGCGGCATCCAATGACTTTCGTTGATTGCCACGAACGAAGACTACACAAACGGCGCCAGCTGCTGTAAGACCCCATGTTAGTAGGGTGCCCAAGAGGGCCTGTGTGACGGGGTGATAACCAGGCAACATATTTCACACTGGTTAAAATTAGGAACTGCTGTTGATGATTCTTCTGTAATGTAGAATGGAAAATGAAAAAAAAAACTAATGATTAATAAGGAATAGCAAAGGAAAGGATTTATAATAGAATACATTCTTCTATAATGGTGATTAATGCAAAGAATTGCAGGTAGTGATAGGCTTGGTTTAGTGATTAAAATGCTGCTTCTTGCTATGTGTTAGGAGAAAATATGAAATATTTTATATCATGTATAATATAATAACACAGATGCAAATAGAGTGCAACTTTCTTTATTAGATGACGTAGTTGTCAATTGAATATGTAAAATACACCCATACCTCGATATACGGCCTAGATACGTTCCCAAAATGTTGGCCGTAAAGCGAGATAATAAATTCTTATTCTTATTTTTCACTTATTACTCAAGAACGGAAAAATGTGCAAGAAAACTACGTCTACTCACGATCAGCACAAACAAAAGACTGCTGCATCAACACTCGCTGCGCTTGTGAGTGAATGCTTTTGTTAGTCTCTCACTCTTCGTAGAAAAATGGTGAATCCCCTATTTGCTTTTAGCCGTATAGCGAGGTAATGTGCGCCGTAAAGCGAAACTGTTCCAGAATTGGAAAAGGCCGTTATAGCGAAATGCCGTAAAAAGAGGGGCCGTATAAAGAGGTATGAGTGTAATTGCAATTTTTTTAGCGGAGTTTTTAATTTTCGATTCCACACATATCATAGACCACAATGGTGAACTTTTGATAGAAATGTTGGTTTACAGCTAATATTGGTACATAATGCCGATTTAATTAATATGTTATCTATAAGAACTGAGAGAGAACATAATATTGTAACATATAGGGAGGAGCTACATCTCAGCCTAAGAGGACATGAACCAAGCAAGATTTTTTGCAAACTGCTCTTTAACGTTGAGGTACTGTATTGTACTCCGTATGAAAAACACACACACAAAAGACATAAATTTATTTTTCACAACTTTTCGCACTTTGTTGTTGCAGCTACCAAAAATAAAACAAATTTTTATGTCTTCTGGGACGAAATGATTTATACGCATCTATTTAAAGACTGCACCGTCACTGCAACGCCAGTGTCGTCATTATTATATTCATATACCGGAAAGACTTTTACTTTACCAAATATAACACATCATGGAAATAATTCTGATGATTAATTAAGAAATGTCTGAAGTGTACCACACACTAATCATTCTTGATTGATTATTTAAGTTTTAGATTATCAAATAGATGTTGAAATTACCAAAATTATTTGAAAGTTAGATAGTTATGGGAACAGCTTTGTTTTTTATCGGTTAAGTTTACAACACGTGTCATGATAAGGAAATTTTTGAGGTAACGTCAAATTTTCATTCGAATTTAAATTATTTTTATTGAGACTTAGGTCAAAACAGTAACAGAATTTTAGAAACAAGTGTCAAGGTGGGGAATTGCACTTAAAACCATAAAGTAAAGAGATTACTACAAAGACAAGAGGAAAACATTCATCTAATGTATTGAGTATCAGAAAACTGGGCCGTAAGTGGCAAATCTCGAATAAAAATATGAATAGGAAACAAAGCTAAGAAATAAATACCGGAAGTGTTGGCATATTTAAACAAATTAAGGCAATTTTTTTTCAATGAACTTCGGCCCAGTTAATACATTTGAAAATATAAATATTTCAAACTCTTACTAACTGCATTTTATTTTATTGTATTATAAATTGTCGTATTTCCTCATAAAGTGACAATGTTTTCCTTTTGTCCTTATAATAATCTCTTTGTAAAGAAGTTTTATTTCAAGAATAGAATGTAGAAAGAGTTTTTTTTATTTGCAAGACACTTAACAGAAATAACGAAATAGCTATAAAAGCTATAAAAAAAATCCTCGCTAAAGCGCCCCATACACGAGTACTGCCGCAGTTCATGCCGATGAACCCCTTGTGTACGTGTGTGATTGAAAGTTTCGATACACACTTATCAATCATTGCTGTATTTTGAAATTTGAACAGGAACATGTTAGCTTTTCCTTCAAAATTATGTTGCACAATGCCGATGAGGACCGATACAATCCTTTAATTTATTGAATAAATCGTTTTTCCATTTCTGCTTTTTATTTTGGACACTAAGAAATTTTTAAATTTCGTTGTTTACACATCCATAAAATAATTTTGTAGAATTTGACATATTTGAAATATAAAAAATACACAAAGTTCATCTGATTGATAGGTGTTCATTTTGAAAATCAAAACTGTTTTGATTTTCATACTGCATTGTCTGTGTGACAAATACATTCTCATGTTCTCCCAAATTTACCAATACACATATATTGCCGTTCCAGCGGCAGTACTCGTCTATGGGGCGCTTAATATGTATATTCAGACTTCATTTAAGAATGAATTGGATTTATTTTGAATTATATTTTTTATTATTGCATAACCGACCAAATCAGCCTACCGCGGTGTTTATATATATATCAAGTAAAGATCGAACATATACGTATATAGACACCTAACTTGATTTAATCTACATAGCCTCTTTTGAACTGTGCGCCCTTTGGCAGTTCCACTGAACAGATGTTTCAAAAATGCTGATAACAATAGCAGCACTTTTAAGAAAGTGTAGACTTAATGCCTAGGAGTAATACATCATTTAATTTTTTTATGTAACAATAAAGTGAGAACCAAATTTTGAAATAAATCTTTTTACCAAAAAAAAAATGAAATTTGAATAAATTTGGCAAAAATTGAGATCTTATCTGATACAAGGTGTTTGCTTAATTTTAATTGATATGAATGAATTATATATATAACAATTGTTTGAATCTGTCGAGGTACAATTAGATTCAATTGTACCTACACTTTTGACAAGGGACATCATGGACATCAAAAATCTGACTTAATAAGCCATATCTCGTTAGATCTAATTTCATCTTTGTATATATGGCAGATTTAACTGGATCTAACGCCAGATATAATTAGATATGATTGGAAATAGAAGCAGATCTTATAAGATTTTCCGTGAGATAAGATAATATCTAATAATATCAACATCTTTTTAGATTAAATTAAATCTTCACTTTTTTCAACGTGGATATATACGATATAGTCAGTAAGAAATTCAATGAACAAAGTGGAACTTTTTTAAAAATTAACTTTTTTCAAATGAACTAAGTCCAAACTGTCGAATTTTGAACCACTCAAACGTTAGAAGCTAAATTATCCAACAGATAACTGGTCTGGAACTTGTATTATTCGCTATTGCGATGGAATCACTTTATTCACAAAAATGTCTGATACTTTTAGTTTTCTACCGCAATTTATGACGCGATGTCAACTTTTTTGTTTTGGAAACGCTGATAGCTTCATCATTATTTGCGAAACTATAAAGTACATACATCGTCGTACATATACCAGTAAAGTTATCAAACAGTAAAAAAACACTTGGATTTTTTTTTATAATTTCACTCGCTTTAATGTGCTGTATTTGCAGCCATATAGAAAGGGAGGCGGCGAGGAGCTTGGCAAAGATAATGCAAATACAATCAAAAGTACTTCAACAATTCACAATTGTATATTTTGACATTCGGAATTCAATTAGCGTCAACATGTAGGAAATCTAACCAATGAAGCAACACACTATACAACGCTCTATATAGCAAGCCAAACAAAAATGCCAGTCTCCCAACTAAGTCAACGGAAGGAAGGCAAGGGAAGAATTTAAATTTATCCCACAGTGAACTGAAGAAGATGAAGAATGTATTCATGTTAAGAAGAAAACACCAGCGCGTACTTGTTGTAACAAACATACCTTCCTACTCCTTTTAAATGCTTACGGCTTTCTGCTGATGATGATTGTGATGACGATGGTGCTCTGCGTCTCCTTAAATGTCTTAAATTAAAATTGCCACGTTCTTGTTGGTTGATTCCAATTGGAATTAATGAATGATCTCAACGACGACACAGCGTACATATGTAGTATGTAAAAATAAAACCACACAATCACGCAGCAGCAGTACTTGCAAAGAAGACAATAATTTATAACTAAAAAAAAAAACACCAAAGGTGGCAATCGGTGACTTCGACGTCGACACAGTTTACAGAAACATCTGCTGTCGTAATCCCGTTTCAATTCTTGTTGTGTTATTCTTTAAATATAATTCACAATTCGGGAGTTTTTTTTTTTTTTTTGTTGTATATCTTCAATACTTTACTTTTAGGGTTTATCTTTTCATTACATTCTTCAAAACATTTTATA
Organism: Muscina levida; assembly: GCA_964034835.1. Classification (NCBI taxonomy): domain Eukaryota; kingdom Metazoa; phylum Arthropoda; class Insecta; order Diptera; family Muscidae; genus Muscina; species Muscina levida. Next base: position 23,438,973 of record OZ035884.1, on the reverse strand, counting down.
GTTTCACTTGTATCGCTTTGCTTTTATTCGGCTTTTATGTTTAGTATTATTATTCTACACTTTACACAGCGGCGGCTGGCATCATCGGCTACGCGTCTGTTTGTCGTTTCAATTGTTAGCGGAACAGTTGGAGCAGGTGCCGCAAAGAGTGGGGAAGAAGTATTGTTGTGGTGGCTTTAAGTGAGATTCTATTTATTGATTGTGGATTTTTGTTTTCTATCCCGAACACGTCAGAACAGAACGAACTGAACTAAACACCACTAGAGCTATTAAGTGCAAACGCGACTCTAATTTTGTACAACCTAATGTGTTAGGATTGTCCGACTACTATGAGAATTTCTGTTATGCTTAGCCAGCTCTTTTATACAATGCTGGGCCAATGCAATGAGTTACTCTCGCTCTCCCTCTTTTCACTTGATTGTTTCCTACTCTATTCCCTCATATGTTTTGTGTAATTTAACGTCTTATCATTAAATCCAACACATATTGATGTGTATGTGGACTCTCTCTCCCTGTTGGTCTGGTGTCTGGTCTGTTTACGACGACGACGACGACGTCGACGACTGATGGAAGGGAATACAAAAACAAAATAAAATCTGTACAGAGTTGTATTTGTTTGTGGCATAACGTCCTCTACTTTTAAATATTGTTTGCTTTGCAATTTTGTGGATTATTTAAAGCATTTTTTTTTAAAAATAATGTTAATATTATTTATAAAAAATATAACTCAATACATATATTTTTGTTTATACATATTCTGCACATTTTCTTTTTGTTTTTATTACATATTTTTTTTGTTGGCAAGTATCTCTGTATCTCAAATCATAAGAGCTCAGAATAGCTTGCTACCTTAGTGTTGGTATTAGTGTGGAGTATCTGTGTGTATTTAGTTAAGCATTCGTTTATTCGTTCATAGTGGTCGTTGTGTAGTTTTGCGCGTTGCTAAAACAAACAAATGCGAATTGCGATGTTAAAACAAACGTAACGATTATTTGAGCACGTAGTGCCTTAAGTCAACATGTCAACATTTTGCTGCTGGTGCGATGGTGATGATACCCCCTGAGGGAGAAGGTGGGTGACGGGGACAAGTCTATCACCCGGTCCAGTAAGGTTGAAAAAAGGTACGCTCGATTTTCACTTTGTGCTCGACGAGGGCAGTCACTGTAAGTGTGGAATAATGACGCAAATCGTTATTTCACAAATGAAAAACCGCAATTTAATAAAAAAAAAATTATATTACATATCAGAGAGAGAGAGAGAGAGAGAGAGAGAGAGAGAGAGATGGGATGCAATGCTATGTAATAAATTAATGTTACATGCCAAGTCATCTTAGAAATGTTACTTGATATCTGGGATTTTGAAGAAAAATTATGTCACTACACAGTAAGAAATAATACAACTAGTTGAAAAATTTACTAGTTCAAAAGTATGGAATTCAGAATTACTTCCAAAATTAACAAATTCCAATTTACCGAATTTTGAATCAGTTAAAGGTTGTTGATAAATAAGAAAAAAAAAATTTTTAAATAATATCAGATGCTTTATTTTAAAACTTTACCAGAAACAAACAAAAATATAGAAAATATCCTTTACTTTCCGCCTTTGAATGCACGTTCTATTTCTTAACTGTTTAACAATTTTTTTTACCAAAAAATCGAATTTTTTGATTTTTTATATATTTTTTCTGTACTCTTTCAAACTGCAAATGTGTTTATGCTTGCGTTAACGTATCAACGATTCGATACAGTAATTTTCGCAATTTTTTTAAACATTTATTACCTACTGTAATTAATTTTTGTAAACACTTGAGCGTTTTGTTTAACAGTTAACTTTTTGTGAATCACAAATAAAAAATACTGCTAATTACTGTACATTAAAGCAAATAATTGTAGTTGATTACTTAAATTAGAAAGAGCACAAAGCGAAAAGTGTGACAAAAACCCCCTGTAATGGCTACTCAGGGATCGACATGAACATTTTTTTTATAAATATCGGGGCTTTTTTAAAAAATTGTATATATATTCAATGGAATCACCAAAATTATGACTTTATTAGCTCAAAAATTTCACAGCATTTAATGTTTAAAAATAACTTTAGGCACATGGCCACCGCGGCAGTGCCTTATGAACGCCATCCTGTCGGTCCAACTGTGCACCACTTTTTTGAGCATACCCGCTCTTATTTTGTCAGTAGGTCGTCGAGCTTCTAAATGATCTATCGTTGCTGGATTATCATCATAGATCAGAGATTTGACGTAGGTCCACAAAGATTTGTCCAAAGATATAAAATCAGAAGAACGAGGTAAGAAATGCGCAATACCAATTCTTGAGATAATTCAGTCAACAATCGTTTGGCTCACAAAGTAATGGTTTGACGCGCTGTATGGCATGTTGGAACCATTTCCCTTCTAAATGATTTGCTATGGCATGGGACAAAAAAAATCCCGAATCATTTGCCTGTAGCGTTAGCTAAAAGGACCGATGACGCACTCGGCATGTAAATCGCACCAACCAGTAAATGTTTTTGGAATGTAATGGAGTCTGAAGAGTGTCATGAGTGTCTCTCTGCAAAAACGACAATTCTGCTTACTCACATACACATTAAGCCAGAAATGATTCCAATCGCTGAAGATGATGATGAAAATGAAGTGCTTGTTGTTGTTGTAACAGCTGGTGGTTAGCTGGGGTGATAATTCTTTATACCGATTTTCAATTTATCGGCACTCCATCGGGCATATAATCCGATTATCATACGATCATTGTTGGCAACTCTGTTTCGTTCCTTGGTAGATAACAAGGTTTGTGTCAAGGATTGTTAAGTGTTGTTGTTGTTGTGAGTTTTAACCGCCAAATTCCACCAGAGATGGCGCCAGCTGTCTTGTTGATTTATATGAGATGTTGATAAATCTTTTTCCTTGGTCCTTGCGCAATCTGGATTTTTGCAGTGGAAGCATCTAGGATGAGAACTCAAAAGTATTTGAAAAGTAATTAATTTTTCATCCATGTTGATTTGGCCAGTGCCCCGGCCGGGAATCGAACCCGGCACCTTCGGATTTCTAGTCTACGTCGCTTCCACTGAGCTATCGAAGGCCACTGAAGTGCTGTATAAGTTCGGCGAACAGAGAGCTAACTTAAAAAATTAATAATACAGGTTGGGCCAATTAAGGTTTTAAATTTAAATCGGCAATACAAATTAAAGCACTGATAATTTTGTCTAATTTCTGATTTTATGATTACCACGACTGGCTCGGCAGTACCTGATCCGATCATCGTGTGTTTAGATGAAGCTTATTTCATCTCGGTGGCTATGCCAATAAGCTAAATTGTTGCATATGCGGTTCAGAGCACCACACGTGACTATTGAGAAGCCAATGCATCCACAACGAGTCACTGTTTGGTGTGGATTTCGGGCTGGCGGCATCATTGGGCCACTTTTCTTCGAAATGAGCAAGAAGCCGCCATTACCGTCAACGATAATGACTTGCCATGCTCTACGAGTTTTTGTTTCCACAAATTCAAGAGAATGACATGGAACACATTTGGTTTCAACAAGACGGTGCCACATGTCACACACCCAATGCAACATATATATTTTACGCACAGTTTTTGAAAATCGGATAATCAGACGAAATTGTGATGTCAATTGGCTACCTCGGAGCTGTGATTAAGGATAAATATTATACAAAGCATACCGAGACAATTAAAATGTTGAAACATGAAAACGAAGTTGCTATTGAAAAGATTCGTCCCAAAACAATCGAAAATGTACTGAAAAATTGGGTTGTTCGGATGAGGTCCTGCCGAGCCAGTCGTGGTAGTCATACGAATGATATTATGTTCCAATAAAACGAGAAATTTGGAAAAATTATTAGTACTTTATTTTTTATAGCCGACTCAAAATTAAAACTTTAATGGCCCAGCCTATATAATAAAATAAAAAATTTCGATGATTTGTAAACATTATTTCGGTGATTTACAATATATGTATATTAAAAAAACTAACATCCTAGTAGGAAAAAACAGTAGTTCGGAACTAGTTCTGCATATGGAAGTAAACTAGTTCACCTTCTATACAAACAACTGTCTTATTTAACACGTAGTTGTCCTAGGTTTTGGGGGAATTGTCTTTTTTGTACTAGAATAGAACTAGTTCAGAAATTATAGTCGGGTGATAGTTGGTTGTCTCCTTTGAACTAGTTTCGAACTACTTCAAAAAAGGTAGATAAGAACTAGTACAATTCCAGATAATTTGAGTTAGTACTGTACTAGTATTTTAAATATGAAACGAATAAAACTTATAACTTATAATAAAACTTAACAAATAAAGATGCTTTCTTTATTCCCCATTGCACGTAGATCTCATTTAAAAGCAAACAAAAAAATATTTATATATATGTACCAATAAATTTATTTGCACCGCTAAATATTATAATATTTGCTGTTCACACATTTAATTTTTTTGATGTTCCATATTATTTATTGCATAAATACTTATCTGTGAGCAAATAAATCTATAATGCATTTTGTCTGGACATATGTTTTCATAGCATTTTAATATGTGTTTATGACTGCTAAAGGCTATCCAAAATTAACAAACATGTAGAAAAATATCTAAGATGAGATTTTTTTATAAAACAACCAGCAACGCAGTAGGAAACTTAAGCTCTAAAAGCAGCTATATGAGATTTATTTATTAATGCAACAAAGAAGTAAGATCTAAGCACATCTTATTTATTTAAATATTAACAAATCATTAACCGTGCTTTTATGTCTTTATTATAAACATCTACTCAATTCATAAAATAATTTAATATTTAATATTACAAGTAAAATAAATTCCTATTTTCATTTCAATTAAAAAAAAATACTAATAGTTCAAATCCAGGGAAACTTTTGTTATCACCTCACTGTAATTTATTTAATTTTCAGTAAATGTATTTATATTAAAATGTATCTCTTATTTCATTATATTTTCAGAAATTTAAATACATGCAACCGGGCTCAGAGTGCAATAAGCGCAAAGTCAAAGCCGGAGGAACACCAAAAGACACTACGCCCACCCAAAAGACTGGTACTACATTGAAAAAGAATTCCACACTGATTGGTGGTACACCAACCAGCAGCAGTTCCAGTAACCAAAAGAAGACTGATATTAGCAAATTCTTTAAGAAATTAGATAAAACTAACAAAGTACTAACAACGCCAAAGGGTAATGCAATGGCGGCGGCAGCAGCAGATGCTGCTGTAGATTCGCCAGCAACTCAACTGTTGAATCGCATAACAAACGAGTGTTATTCCCCCGTAATACAAACAGCGGAATCGATAGCTAATGTCGATAATGTTGATACATATATGGATGATCATTGTGATGACGATAATCCAGAATCCTGCATGGATGTAAATAAAACGAATAAAGTAAAGAAAGCATTAGATTTCTTTAAAACCAAAAACGATGACGAAGATCTAAGCGCCATTAAAGCTATACCCAGTGGAAGGAATACGCGCAGAAGTATTGCGGCCTCCACACCCATGACCGTGGTAAATAATAATGCGTTACAAAATACGCCCAGAAGATTAAGTCGTCGTTCTGTAGTGCCGATAGAACAGCAAGAACATCACCAGGAAGATATAACGTCCAAAGATATGGCAACATCTGCCACACCCAGTAAAAGAACAACACGTCGCAGTTCTATACACACCACTAAGAATATGACCATTGAAACTCCCAAACGGTTTCAAGCCATAGCTGAAGACAACCCGTTAGAGGAACAAGTGGCAGACAATAATATTGAAGGAGGAAACACAAAATCGCAAACCCTCCACTCGGCCAAATCCATGGATATTGTGGTGGATCAATCGAAGACTGTTGCAAGTCTTAATGCTGAGGCAAGCGAGCACCATTCGTCGATTGCTCCATCGAAATCCGGACGCAGGCGTACTGTTTATAGTTACAAAGCTATGAATTCTTCCGGGCTAAGTGCTGCCATACAATCATCTAATGTCACAGTAAGACGACCCACTTGCTATAGTGTCAAATCAATAGAGTCCGATCACACAACAGACTGCGTTTCGCACGATGACGATGTCGACTTGCATCAAATAAAAGAGAAAGCAGAAAAAATTGCCGCTGAAAAGTCCAAGGAGTTATCGAATAAAATTTTAAATTTATTAAACAATACCCAACAGCAGGAGTCGTCCAAACCGCCGCCGGTCAAGGCTGCTACCTCCCACCGTCGCAGAACTTTGTATACGCCAAAGAAATGCGATGAGAAAAAAGTTGTGGCGGTGCCTCTAGCACCCACCTTGTCCGATGGCATTTGCTTAACACCCACAGCCAGTAATATGCAGGGCAAAGTGGCGGCATGTTCTACTCTCTTAGAGAGCGCCGACAAACCCATCAAGTTCATAGAAACTCCACCGGCAACTGCAACATCAGGCAAACTATTGGAGGAGACCAACGAATGTACGACACCTTTTGTATTTAGTTCTACCCGGCAACCGGGCAATAAAAGACGTACACTATTCGATGTCTCAATGGATATTATAACACAACGTCTGCAATGTATTAACCAATCAGCTAGAAAATCCTTGGCCCCTAATATGGCAGATAATATAAATAATATCACAGATGTAAAATCTTTAGAGACTCCACCATCGTTGTCCGAAAACAAAAAGTCTACAATGTTACAGGATACAGATTGCGAAAATTTAAACATAACGCCGCTTAATTCAACTGCTTCGACTAATAACAATGCCGACGTCAGCATAACAGAGAGCGCCGCCTCAATTCTTAAAAAGAAACGTAAATTGTTTATACCAAACGAAACCTTAACACCACCAACGATCACATCGGCCACAGGAAGAAGGGATTCCTTAAACTCATCAACAATGAAAAATTTAACAACATCAGCACAGAACACGGTCAACAAACGTCGACGCACCCTCATGCCTTTTTCACAACCCACTTTTTCGACGTCTACCTTGAATTTATCAACTCAGTCCTCAGACCTTCTGACACCTGTAAGAAAGCGGCGTAGTACTTTAGATTTTGAGCAACTACAGAAAGTGCAAAATAAAATGAACACAAATGGACAAAAGGCAACTGAGGCGATACATGCTGATGGTGATGATGATGTAGGCCTAAAACCGAAAAAGATGCCCGTATTAGTTTACACAAATATGCATAAAGAACAAATCGATGTCATACGTGAGGTTGGTACACAACGTTAGTGATGTGATGTTGATGCATGGTGTGATGAATGATGACCAACAGTGTTGGCATTTATTGTAGTCCGTTTTGCCCCCCACCCAACTATTTCTATCTACCTACACAACATAATAAGCAACACCACCCACCCTCTATCAGCAAATTATAACATTTATCCTATAGAAAATCATTATGTATTTAATATGTAACACATATGCCTTACAATTAGTTATAGCCTTTGCTGTTTTATAGATTCATTTGTGATGATTTTAAGAGAGTGAGAGCAAAGGTCAGCAAAGAAATTCGTGATGTCATAAAATTAAACTGGGACAATTAAAGAGTTTATTTAAACGACAAATTTTTGAGATCTTTAGAAAAATAACGGATAAGCTTAATAAGATCAACTCTAAAACTGAGAAAAATTTGCATTTTACTAAAAAGTTTTGATTTCTGAAAAAAATGTCCTGTCTGTAATGTGCCATCAAAATTTTGCCACGAGTAGTTATTAGACGAGTAGATTTATGTAATTTAAATATAAAATCGCCAATGTATAGCTACAAACTCTCTGGCGGTAAGGCTGGCATTAGTACTAATTGAATTTCCTAAAATTATCCTACTATTGACTGGACCAAGTTCAATGCTTGCCAATGCTGGTTGCACTTTTTTACCGGCGTGGAATGTCTTGTAGTTGCTTAAAACCTTTTGTTTGTGAAATAAGGTTTATAACAGTCTAATACAATGTTCTGTCTGTTGCTGCCGATGAACATTTTCACTATTCGAAATCACCAACGAACATGATTTTTTTTTTATAAACTTTAAAGAAGTGAAAATTTATTATTTTTTCTGTAGTTACGGAAAAATGTTTTTGTTTACAATTTCTATATATATTTTCAATTGTCATCAACTTCTTCAAATGTATTTTAATCATTGGCTTGCATCAAAAAAAAAATTAACTTCAAAGACAGTAAAAGTAGAACCCGACAATTTCAAGTGGGTAATTTTAAAATTTTGTCAATTCGCTACCCCATGTTTCAAGAATTCATCGTTTTTCATAGTTTCACACATATCACTTACTTTATTTCTACAGTTTTAAAAAATTAAACAAATTTATAACAGATTTTGTTCTCTTTAGTTTGCGGTCAAAAATCACTTTGAAGAAAGTGAAATCGACAACACTCCAAGACACATCGATTCTAAAATGTATATCATATTTTCGTTCCCTTGAAATGATAATTCACCCCCCTTCATATTACACGATTCTCGCTCTGTTTTCTCATCCACACAAATTATCAAAATGTATTCTAGCAGTCATACTTACTTTTTGCATATTTTTTGTTTCTTCTTTAATTTAGCATAATTTAATATATTTCTTTATAGTTTCCAAATTTTTTATTTCTTTGTTGTTTCCAAATTTTTGTTTTTAATTCTCTTTATTTTATCTTATTTTAAAAGTTAACACGAAATTGTAGATTGATTTTGTTTTAATTGTTAATTATTTTTCTTTTTAATTTTTTTTATTATAATGAAATGTTGCTCTTTTTTAATTTTTAGTCGAATTATGTTTATTTAAACCACTTAAAAAGTAAAAAATTTGTTTTCTCCAGCCAAAAACTAAATAAAAATATTTTCTCATTACAAACGCAGACAACTGTTATTAATTAATGTATTGTGTAGTGTGATTGATTTTCTTACTTTTAATAATTGCGTGCCGCAAAATATGCTTTGATTTTTAACAACACGTAAATTTGGTTGTGTTAGAATTCAAGGTAATGCATAATGACATGATGATTTTTGGTACGCAGAAAAAATACATACATACAGTTTGTGTTTATTGCCTAACCAACTACCCGTGTAGCAATAAATTATTAATTATGCACTCTTTTTTTCTGACATTTTCAATTTGAAGGCTGTCGGAAAGTTGAATAATTTTTGCCTTGAGCAAACGGTGTCGGACGGTGCCACCCATTTGGTTAGCCTGGAACCAAGGAGGACCATGAATCTTCTAAGAGCTTTGGCTAGAGGTCTGTGGATTGTGGAATACGCCTGGGTGTTGGATTCAATGAAGGCCGGTGAATGGTTGCCCGAAGAAATGTATGAATTGAAAGGATTTTCGCGAGCTATAGAGGTGGGTAGTAAAAGGACATGAAGTATATATGTCTGTCAGATATTTATTGTACCAAAAAATACTGTAATACATAGTACCAAAATTAACTTTAATTGAACTAAAAAGTACATTAAATGTGACATTTTATCAAAATGTATATTGTTGTATTGAAAAGTAAGAACAACTTTTAAATAAGAATAAGAGAAGTTTTTTCTGGGAAATATGCCAAATATTCCCAGGGTAATGAGTTCCCTATGGTTGACTATGTAACTTGATTCGAAAGTTTTATTTGATCCGAATTTAAATTCGTAACATTTAACTGTACTGTAACTAATTGGAAGTATTTTTTAGCAGTATTATCGAATATATTAATCAAAGTTGGCAGCATCTATTAGCAAAATGTCTAAAAAGTAAAAATAAAAAAAAAATTAAACAACAAATATTTTGTTGTTCATAAAAATGGCAAATGTGGTAAGCCGTAAGAAGGTTATGTATAATTGAATTCGAGTTAGTTGAAACAAAATAAATTGTTTCCGTAATATTTTACTATCGAATCGAGTTTAATAGTAACACCCAGAGCTGTAAACTCAAGTACAAGTAATCATTACCTACCATGTTCGAAAGTATTTAAAAGTTAACTACAATTCTAATTACATGATGAATTGGAATTGAAACTAAAAGTCTCAACTACACAGGTAATTGTACTTGAAAGTAATGATTCCTAATTACTTTTCAATTAGCTCAATTACTTTTTAATTACAAGGAATTGAAAGGAATTGACGGAATTGGGAGGAATTGGAAGGAATTAAGCGGAATTGCTGCAATTTGGAAAGGTATTGAAATAATTTTGAAATAAGGGGTAGAAATTGTAAGTTTCACAACAATAAAACGGAATATGAACGTTCTGTTCAGTTTCACATTTCTTAAATCAATGAAACAATTCATGCGTCACACTGCTATCAGCTGTCATAAAATAACATGTGAAGTGTATGTAAACATAGCAGTGTGACGTCACAAAGAGAAAAGGAGAGTGGGAGCAATATATTTTAAAATAACGAACCTTTCCAAATTGCAGCAATTCCTCTTAATTCCTTCCAATTCCTCCCAATTCCGTCAATTCCTTTCAATTCCTTGTAATTAAAAAGTAATTGAGCTAATTGAAAAGTAATTAGGAATCATTACTTTCAAGTACAATTACCTGTGTAGTTGAGACTTTTAGTTTCAATTCCAATTCCTCATGTAATTAGAATTGTAATTAACTTTCAATTCCTTTTTAGATGTACTTGTATTTGTAATTGAGCAGTAATGAGTACAAATTGTAATGATTAGTTTACAGCTCTGGTAACACCCTTGTAATTTTTATTCCCATACATATTAATTACAACTAAAAGCTATGTTTCAATTTATTACCGTTTTTTTTTATTTTTTTTTATTTTCCTTATTTCAGATATGCCGTTCCGAGCGTCAAGCCTTTGGTAATCGCTATAAATGTGAACTATTCCGTGACATTGGGCCCTTTTACATCTTACGTTGCTATCCTGTTACAAAAGATGACCTCTCTGAATTAATAACACTTTGCGGCGGTCGTTTGTCGCTTAGCCGCAATAAAGCCCGCTATATAATCGGCGATTCGAATGCTTTGTTAGCTGACAAAATGTATATAACTCCATATTGGGTTTTAGATAGCATTTCACAAATGCAAATAATGAAACTACAAAAGTATACATATCCCAAACCATTTGAAAGGCCTCAGCCAACATCACCTCTTGTGATGAGTGGAATAGCAATTAAAAATTAACATTTATAATAAGAATATTAAAAGAAGAAGCAATATTTTAGATAGAAAAGCGAAAATATTAAGAAAATGTGTAAAGAATACAAGGAACATATCATAGAATTGAAGTGATGTTAGGGGATGCCAAATTGCATAGACACTGGAATATAGAGTATGGGACATCTTTGTATTTAAATTAAACTGGGATTTTAATACTAATTCAGACTTACCGATTTCGAATCGAAATTATTTTTAAACTAATTCGTATGACACGAAAAAAATTGATTTGTTAAAAATGCATCAAAAGTAAACAGTAACAACACTATTACATGAGATTGTCATATATTTAATGCACTATAAACAAATTAGAATTTTGGAAGCCTCTTTTATTAGAACATACAAATATTTTTGTAGCGAAAGTTTATATGTATTTGAAAACTGGAGTGGAAGTAAAATCTACTAAAATTTTTTTCATCAGGGAAATGTGACTCCAAAAAGACAGTTTTTATATGGTTTGAAACACTAATTGACGTGCTAAAGATGCATCACAATAATATGCTCCTTTATATGACAACATCATGTTGTCTTCAAAATCCATAATGTTGATACAGTATTTCAATTCTATATTTGTTCTTCTTTTGTTGTATCTTCATGTATTATTTTTATAAATCGTCATTATAAACTCGTTCCAGACCATTCTGAATGGGGAAAAAGTTATAAAATGATAAGAATTTTTTTTTAATGAAACAAAATTAAGAGAAAAAAACCCGCAATAAACACGGAGTGTTAATAATTGCCATATTATATTGTTCTAGTGGCAACAATATCATCTCCACGAAGAAGTTCAATAGAACAACCATCCCCAAAGCGTTTAAATGTATCCTTGTAAAATTTAAGTACTAGACATTTCATAACACCACTTTTAGTAATAGTCGCAATGTTTGGTTCATCCTCTTTTGTATTCATAGTTTTCATATGTGGAATATATTGAATATAACAAAAACTTAGTCACAGCCAACTGTGTGTTTGTTAATTTGAACTTGAAATAAAACGCATCACTAAGAATTGTGTACTTTGGCATATCGTTATAACTTAAGAAAAAATTTGTACTTGTTCTATTATAATATTTAGCTATAGTTGAAGTTTTCATTTATATATATATTTGTTATAATACAATTTTGTCATTGTATCACACATATATTTAGTTGATTTTTTTATAGTTTTTGAATAAAGATAACTTTTAATGAAAACTATTGTGTATTTGCATTTTTTATTAAACGTAGTACAAATGATGATTTCTAGTTTGTTAAATGACTATGTGAGTCATATCACCAACAGACAAATTTAGATGTTGATATTTCGTTTATAAGTTTTATTCGGTTTTATTGAATTATAAAAAACGTAGTAAATTTAATAATAAAATTATGATTTATATGACTTACCTCAGTTAGTTAATGTAAAGCCTTTTGATGTGTTGCTTAAAGAAAAAAAATTCAATCGCACGTACTTATTTTTTAAATATTTTGTAAAATGTTTTATTATTAGTCTTAGTTAACTTAACACCTTCCACTTGTACATCTCCTTTAAAACAGCCTATAGGATTAAATAATTTTGACTTAATTGTGCATCATCTGCCTTTAAATGGATGCAAATTATCTGCGAAAATCACAATAAACTAAATTAAAATCCATATACAGACGACAATTGTAAATAGACCATCAAATGTTTAGTCAGTTGTACTCATTAATGTACTATGTAGTCATCTACCATTTATTGTAATTTAACAGGTGCTGCACAATGATGAGCACACAAACCACCTCAACGATTCATGTGCCTATAAGGCGTTTAAAACATTTGTTGCTCATTGCAAATGTCATCATCACCGAGCATGACAAGGAAACACTTGTTGCCACACGTGTACGAGTACCATTCGGTGGTGAAGAATATGTGGAGAATTTTTAAACCACATGCTTCAAATTCAAATTCCTGGGGAATTGCCATTCAGAATCGGGGCGTATATATAATAGTGCCTACCAGCAAGCTTTTTACAGAAATGTTTTTTAAAGCAAATTTAAATTGGTCTAACTTAATACAGGATCGCCGTAGATATGGTAGCATGGCTGGAATCGTGGTGTAAACACCAAAACCAAAACTCAACTGAGTTATATAACTGAGTAATAAGCGCAATAAGTGCTTCCCAGCTTCCCTTGAGAGCGACGATGATCCAAAAACGAATTTTTATTTTTTTGAGGGTTACGTCTTTGGGCATTTCAGATGATGATATGTACTCCCATTCTTTACTTCGAACCCTTAAAAGTGCCAACCGCAACTTCTCAATGGTAAGCGTGATGTAAAAAAAATCCCTTGACATTTCATTCTTCAGACTACAAGACCTTTTAATAGTTTGTTCAAGTGTTTGCATCTTTATTTTTGATTTCCGTAATTATGTAAAAACAAATACATTTTCTATTTCATTCTCAATAGCCTCTTTGTAATAAAATGTTTTGTATTGTAATCTCGTGTTCATCTGTAGAATATTTTCGTAGTTAGGAGCTCATGTTCTCTGTATTTTGTACTTCATTTGTGTGGCGATATTTTTTATCTTCTGTGGGTTGTGTTTTTGTACTTTCGTTGACAACAATTGGAAGTTGAGAAGGCAGTCCAGTCACATGAATGGCGGATCCTGTGCAGATACCGCGGCGGTTACAACCAGCGCGATTTGGACGACCTTTCAAATGCATTTCTGGTTAAGATGAATTTAATAAGCAAAGCCAAACAAAACAAAAACTAAAATCAACCAAAAACAAGTGAAACGCAAAAGCAACTGGAAAACAAAGGAGTCAAGAAAAGAAAAAAAATCAAAACCATACAGACATTCCCGGTCTACTACTTCCCTCTAACTCAACGTAGCCTCATCATCACGTCACAATTCTTTCATCATGGAAATCCAATTCTTAAATTTTTTATCGTTTTTTTTTTTTTGGAAAAGTATAAATAGTGAAATATGTATTTAGATCATATTTTGTTGTTGATTATAGGCTAAAAACACATACATGTTTGTGTTATACTAAGATATTTGATTCTTTGTAAGATTTTTTTCGATTTTCTTTTGTATAGTTTGTTGTGTTCTCTTTTATTTACGAGTAGTAGTAGAGATGGAATGAATTCCAACATAAGATAAATCATATAAAAGTTCATTACAAATAATAATTAAATTATATAGTAATTAAATACATAAAAAAAGACTTAAATGCTTGCTTCAAGCTGTTGTGCTTAAGAAAAGTATATGGAGGATCAAGTATTTTTGAGGTTCGTCACACGTAAACCCCCCATCTCAGCCCAATGCAGAAGAACGCACTGCGTTCATGACACACTGGAGTGGGCTAGGGGCGACGAAGAGATGGGTCTTTCAATTCTCTCGTTTTATTAGTCAAAAAACATCATCATAAAATTTGGCGACAACAGCATTCGTTTCCTCCGGAACTCTTTGCGATGGAAGCAGTTAAACTTTTCTTTAACCATTAGAATTAGCTTATGCTGGAACATCTTTACGTTGCTGGTAGATGGGGTACGACGTCTAATTGTGTTATTGTTGTTGCTACTTGGTGTTGTTGTGGCTGACGGTAATAGTAGTGGGTTGTAGAAGATGCAATTAACTGATGTTACTTGATGTTGTTGTTGTTCAGAGTAAAGCAGCTACTTCTTGCCCTTGGTGGCCTTTTCGGCGGCCTTGGTGACCTTGCCACCGGAGGCATCCTTGAAGTTGACGGACTTGATGACACCGACGGCGACGGTCTGTCTCATATCACGAACGGCAAAACGACCCAATGGGGGGAATTCTTGGAAGGCTTCAACGCACAAAGGCTTGGAGGGCACCAAGTTGACGATGGCGGCATCACCAGACTTGATGAATTTGGGGCTTTCTTCGGTGGTCTTACCGGAACGACGATCGACCTTCTCCTTGATCTCAGCGAACTTGCAAGCAATGTGAGCGGTGTGGCAATCCAACACGGGGGTATAACCGTTGGAGATTTGACCGGGATGGTTCAAGACGATGACTTGAGCGGTGAAGTCAGCAGCACCCTTGGGGGGGCTAGCCTTGGAGTCACCAGCAACGTAGCCACGACGCAATTCCTTGACGGAAACGTTCTTAACGTTGAAACCAACGTTGTCACCGGGAACGGCTTCGACGAGGGCTTCGTGATGCATTTCAACGGACTTGACTTCAGTGGTGATGTTAGCGGGGGCGAAGACAACAACGCAACCGGGCTTCAATACACCAGTTTCGACACGACCGACGGGTACTGTGCCGATACCACCGATTTTGTAGACATCCTGCAAGGGCAAACGCAGGGGCTTGTCGGTGGGACGGGCAGGGGGCAAGATAGCGTCCAAGGCTTCGATGAGGGTCTTGCCATCAGCGTTACCGTCCTTACGTTCGATCTTCCATCCCTTGAACCAGGGCATGTTGGAGGAAGCTTCCAACATGTTATCACCGTGCCAGCCGGAGATGGGGACGAAGGCAACAGCAGCGGGATTGTAACCGATCTTCTTGATATAGGAGGAGACTTCCTTCTTGATTTCCTCATAACGGTTCTCGCTGTAGGGTGGCTCAGAAGAGTCCATCTTGTTGACACCAACGATCAATTGCTTGACACCCAAGGTGAAGGCCAACAAGGCGTGTTCGCGAGTCTGACCGTTCTTGGAGATACCGGCTTCGAATTCACCAGTACCGGCAGCAACAATCAAGACGGCGCAATCAGCTTGAGAGGTACCAGTGATCATGTTCTTGATGAAATCTCTGTGACCGGGGGCGTCGATGATGGTGACGTAGTACTTGGCAGTTTCGAACTTCCACAAGGCGATATCGATGGTGATACCACGCTCACGTTCGGCCTTCAATTTATCCAAAACCCAGGCGTACTTGAAGGAACCCTTACCCATTTCCTGGGCTTCCTTCTCGAACTTCTCAATGGTACGCTTGTCGATACCACCGCATTTGTAGATCAAATGGCCGGTAGTGGTAGATTTACCAGAATCGACGTGACCAATGACGACAATGTTGATATGGACCTTTTCCTTACCCATGGCTGTTCTATTGGCTTACACGAGCTGTAAGTGTGTAGTATGTGTGTGGTGGGTGGGTGTTTGTGGGTGGATGGAGTCGATGATGGATTGGTTGTTTGTTCGGCGCAACATAATACGGGAGCGGGAGGTGGTAAAAGAACAACAAGCAGGTTGGTCGATTGGTTGGTTGATGGTGAGTTCAACAAGAAACATAACATGAAAAGGAAACAAAAAAAAAAAAAAGGGGAGGAAAACAATTTTGTTAGTAATTTTTTCGTATCAATATAAAAGGGATAGTTCGGAATTATCTTCAACAAGGGGGTGGGTAGAGGTAAAAGGGGATGGAGCGTTTTTATTTTTTGGAAAATCTATTTTTCATTGTTATTATGTATTTTTAATACCATGAGACACAAAGGGCATGACAATATGTACTGCTTGTACATCTGACAATTACTGCGCGTGTTTGTTAATAAAATATAGGATTTTTCTTAGGTGAATATGCCTTTTTGGGAGGGTCCAATTTTGAAGTTAGGGCTGATAAGCAGAAATTGACGATCAACCAAATAGTAAATAGAATGAAAAAGCTAATGTTAATATTACATTTTAAAATTTTGATAAATTATAAATTTAGTAATTTTATAATTTCTGATATTTTTTTTAAGAAAGAAAAATTAAATTAATATTTAATATACTTGGGGAAATTTCCCAACATTACAAAGAGATTAGTGATATCATAAAACATTTATAGAAGTATCGTCTAAAAAAATATATTTAAAAATAATATATTAAGGTAATCTTCACTAATCAACATTTCAAAAGATTTATTAATCACGAAATTATTATTCCGTAATACCAATGATTCGTGCAAAAAAAAATGTACCTACTTATCATCCCTGTTGTCATACGTTGGTACTGCAACGTAACATAACCTCAATTTAAGGAATAAAAGGAAAACGTGTTTGTACACGTTTTACGATATCAAGCGCAAAAATGAAACATATTTAAGGTTACATTAGCGGTTCTAACTAACAATGTGTAAAAAATAGAAAAAGAAAACATGCAAAGAAATAAACTGTTAAAAATCTTTTCCAAAAACGTAAAACCTCTGTCTACCCAAGAATTTTTGAGAATTTTGTTCTTTTCAGGGTTTTGGTATTTTGCTTTCCTCATAAGAGCTCAGTAGCAGAACTAGACATTGTAGTCATCATGTAAAGAACAAAATTTCAAGAAATTGTGCAAACAATAAGAGACAATTAAAAAAAATTAAGCAATTCCCAATAAACATATGAACGAGGGGGCAGCAAACGCCGGCGAGGGTTATAAACGACGACGTTGTTCCCACACGGCGGCATGAGTAAGCAGCGCAAACAGAAATTTCCAGAACTTGTGAAATTGTATAGCCGACTGACTATCTGCTATACATTTATGACGTACATACATACACAAATATATATGTATATACAATAAATGTATTTAAATGCCGAAGAAAAACGAGGTCGATGTTTTCTTCCATTTCAGAATACAAAAGAATTTTTGTGCCGGATATAAAACTAATGCCGGCTGAAAAATTTTTCACCGCATTGCAAAAAAAAAATGGCGTTCGTGTCACTAGCTGGCAGGCAGAGCCGTCGTCGGCATTTCAATTCAACACGAGAAGTGATCGTTGAAATTCTTGTTGGGCCCCTAGAAACAACACGATGCCAGCCACCACCACCACAATGGTTGAAAGAATGGCAGACGCCATCTTGAAATACATGAAACGTGTTTCTGTGCAATCGGTGAAAGGTGATTAAAGCCAAAAGAAATGAATTACGACTTTCCAATCAAACGCACATTTGTTGTTGCCGAGTACATTTTTTAATGAAGTACACCAAAGGGGAAATAACTTTTCTTTTGTAGGGTTTGATCTCCGAATGTGTCTTTCAGACACGAAAGTATGAAAAGAAAAACTCGTGTAGATACAAATGTAACATGAACTTAGCATGACGCCATCTTGGAAATATAACCTAACCACGTTCGTTTTTTGTCAGTCAGCATTTCTGTAGCAAGCCGCCTCGTTTTCACATTTTCTCTAATAAGAAAGCTGTTCTTTCTTATCGACAATTTTACAATAAGCGCTCCATACTTTTTCCATCCGTTGTTTAAATATTGCAGCAGCTGCAACATATGTTTCGACAAACTAAAAAAACACAAAGTGGGCGTGGTTTTTGCTTCGAATTACTACTTCATTTCACAAATAGAATTCAGAAATATTAACACAAGTGTAGCATATTTCTTTGCTTTTTTAATCGTTCCTTTGCTATTGCCACGTGCTGGAATCATTTCAATTCATATTCCATTCCACAATCTGCGCACACACTTTGTAATTTTTTTCTTTTTGCCCACACACGTTCCATTTGATTTTCTTTGGAAGAAAACGGCTGCATTTATTTAAACAATTTCTATTGCACTTTTTGGTTTGTTTGCCTCGTTCTCGTTTGATTACTGGGAATTGTTTATTACTTTTTGTATTGTTTTTTTTTTTATCTCTAATTGCACTTTTTTATCATAGAGGCGATTTACACGGTGCAACTGATTGCATGCAATTTTGCGTGCAACTATAGTTTGTAGGCAAACGGTGTAGAGAAGCAAGCGGGGTAGCAAAAGTTGCACGGTTTTAGTTTTTCAAGACATTTTTTGACATTTCTTTTTGCTATCGTTCGTATTCTTGTTAATTTGTTTTATTCGTATTCGGCTTCTAAAGTGTTTGTATCGTGTATTAGGAGCATTTTTGACAAAAATTAATGTTATATTTTATGAAATTGTGAAGATAACGTCAAAGATATATTTCTTTATTTTTTCTTTAATACAATCTTCCATTTTAATTTTTGTAATTGCTTAAACACCTTTTTATTTTAAATTATTACGAATAAATTAATTTTCAACGAATGAACAACTAAAGAAGATTGGCAAAATAAACGTCAAAAAATTGCATGCAAAAACTCCTCGTGTAAATGTTCATGATTTTTAGAAGAAACTTTAAAAGAGAATTCAAAATTTGCATGCAACGAGTTGCACCGTGTAAATCGCCTCATACTATTTCACTTTTCACTATTTTTTCTTTTACAATTAACTTACTTTCCAAATAAATTGAACCGAGAAATCACAAAGTCCTATGCTAATCCGGCAAAAGACCTGAACAAAGTGAACGAGAAGCTTGTTGCAAGCGAACGATAAACCTCGGCAAGAAGCGAGCCACGTTGTCTTTTTTCACGATAGTGTAACAACGACCTGCCAACTGCTCCCAACTTCATTCGATTTTCACATTTTCAGATATTTAATAGTTGGTGCTACTGCAAAATACAACAATGTGTGGCGAAAATAGCTCTGTGTTTTGCAAAACCAAGTTCGCATTGTAATCGCTCGCAGTGACTTCAAACGAAATAGTTTTCAAGCTAGTAAGGTTTATGAAAATTTAAATATATAAAAATATAGAAATATATGTTTAAATATATAAAAATCCAAAAATAAAAATATAAAAATTAAACAACTTAAGCTCAGTAATAAGCCACCGCCTAATAGCCTTCTTACACCGGAACGCATTTAGTATAATTACCAGGGCAACTGGAAATATGCCCTAAAAATCGTGTTTTATGCGCATACAATATGACATGAAAATAGGAAAAATATGACCTAAAAATCACCAAAAACATGCCCTAAAAAATTAGTCACACAATCGATGGATACCATGAGCAATACATGTCACATGCGTCACTTTCGGATAAAATGCCACTATAGCATTTGCAGCATTTACCATGTATAGAACTGCATCCGTCACAAAAAGCTAAACATTATTCTTATTGAAGTTGACGTCCAGATTTTTGGTGGCGTCGTCCCACAGTCTAGCAATTGTTGAGTAATTAGCCCTTTCCAAGGCTGCTGTATTTAGTAAAAATTTCTCACTTGCAATTACCTTAATACACCTGCTAAAATGTTTGCCACATTTCTGCCTGTTGCATCTATAGTTTGATCGATTGACATCTATATAAATTGATTTTTTAGTTTTGCTCGTCGTTGTATAATATTTTTAAATGTTTAGTTCAAAAAACTGTTTTGGATGGCACTTGGTAGTCCGTGTATTCCTTAAATCGTCTTCCTCTATTTTGATTTCTCCTTTTGTAAAGTAGAATGTCAGCAGACCCAAAAGCACGTCACAGTTTTTTCTTGAAAATCATGTTCTTTTTAAGTCTACCGGAACATTCTGGCAAAAATAATTGTTTGGTCTGCTTATTTTAGCTTCTATGACTTGAATAAGTTTGCAGCTTTCCGCATGTTGCTTCACTTGAAATCTGCGATCTGCTGCAAATACCTTTGCTGCAGATTTTAGAATAGAGGAATCCACCATCGGCTCGTAAGTCTGGAAACTTTTCTACAACCGCCTTTAGATTTGCTGCTTTTATCGGATTAGCTTTAGGCATTATGTCCAGGGTCGTAATCGGTGGTGGTTGAAAAGCACCTCTTTTTTATGTTTTGTTTACTTATTGAATAAGAAAGCGCGTTAAAAGATTAATAAACGTTTAACATTTCACAGTTGTGTAAAACATGATTTGGCTGTTACATTTTAAAAACCAAAGTTGCAAAGACACTTGTTTATACGAACAAAAAAAAATAATGTCAAAAACAAATTATGCTTTAAAAAAGGATTTTTTTTTAAAATTATGCTCTTAAACCAAAATTTCACGAAATATGACGTTATGGGTAAAATACTTGTAGGACCATGAAACGAGTAAATACATTACCCATTTGTTAATATCTCGTTGTAAAAAAAACATGCTGTAGCATATTTCCGGTTGCCCTGATAATTACACATTATTCCGTATATTTGCTAGAAGCAGCAATATTCTAAAATATTGTCATGTATTTTGTTGTTGGAAATAAGTTAGTATATTTTCGCATCCATGAAAGATGCTGAAATAGCGGAATTTCAATTCTCAATAATGTTGATCCGGTAACACCCATATTTGTTTGTTTGTTTACATTTATCGGAAGAAATGCCAAACAATATGGACGGACAAAAAATTAACATGTTCCCCAAAGTATTAATAAATGATTATTTCAATTAGTTGAAAACATTCGCGTTTCATTCAAGCCCAACTATTAATTGTTGAACAACAAAACCAAAAATATGTAAAAAAATGTGTTAATATTTTATATTACCTTATTTCGAATATTTAATTTATTATAAGTAATTTAAAATCTAATGAACACAAAATTTTAAAAGAAGATTTATATAATCTGCTAAGCCTAATTTTTAAAAAACCTTTTTATCAAATAATATTTTCGAATACGTTATTCTTTTCACTTTTCAAAAAAATAAAAAAAAATATCCTCCATTCTCATATTGAATATTAATGGTCAAATTCAAGTATTGGTGTTTGACATTTTCGGCTAATATCTACGTCACATGTACATGTTTGACATAATGTAGATACATATATGCACAGCTGATGATGTACCAGAGAACACCAATTCGTCACAAAGGGGTCTAAAGATGAACTTGTCATGGAGTTCGTGACACTGAATTGGTCATTAATAACAACAAATAAACAAACTTTATCTTATTGTTAAGCCAAATTTGGTGTTTAAACTTTCTGTGTATATGGTTCCAGTACCAGGTATCAGAAAAGTGTTATCAGATTTATCGGACAAATTTAAACCATTTTTATGACTGATTTGTCGGAAAAAATGTTTTTTTACTTCTGGTTATTCCGTTATTTAAAAATACTATCCGTAAATGATAAGGTTGGTATGAAAACCTTTTTTTATAAGAATTACACTTGTTACATACTAACAATAAAATCTGCTACAAAAAATTATGGTTAAAAAGAAATCTGTCAGATTTGTCTGTTAAAAAAATCAATTACTTTGTTGGATTGTTTCATAATTTTTTTTCAGCCCACTTTACACTGGCAGACAAGTCTGTGAGATATATGTCTGCCCTTGTCTGTAAAAATTGAAAACGATTTTGATTTTTCTACTTCTGTGCAAATATTTCTGATAATGTAGGGAAGGGTTAGGCAGACTTTTTTGTTGTCAAAGAAAAATTACACTAAAAAATTCACGTTGAATTCACTAAAAAAATACAAATAAAAGTCAAATATAGAAGACTTCTTAAAAGTGTTGTAAAATATAAATATTAAGCATGATCCGATACACCATTCAGTGGTAATTCATGTGGACTGCTGGTGAAAAATTAAAGTTTGACAGAAGTGTCTACAGCGTAAGGGGAAAACAGATGTTTACGCGGATTTTTTGTCTCCCGACATGTCTGCCAGAGAAAAATGCCCTTTAGGAGATCAATAATGATATTCAGCAAAGATATTTATATAATGTAATAGTTATATCTTTTAAATTATAACCTAGCAGCAATAGCAAAACATGTAGAACACCAAGGATTATTGTGTTTTTAAACTTGTAACTTCATTATATATATTAGTTTGTATAGTCCAAAAACTACTCCCTGATTTTCTGCATGTTTACCCAAGTATTTCATGAGAGTAAATCACATCGCCATTTGCCATTACTAATTCATTATCTGAAAAAAAAGATAAATTATTGCAAATGCCAATTAGTCAAAATATTAATAAATAATATTTAAATTTTTTCCCATATCCGTATCATTCATTGCGACCGTATTGCTGGAGCAATAATTTTTGGTGGTCTTGAACTTATAGCATCTAATTTAACATTTTGAATTCTTAATTTTAAGGCTATAAAAAGATGATTTGACGTACCAATGCACTAATAGCCTTTTTACACCGGAACGCATTAAGCATATTTTCGCATTATTCCGCATTTTTGAGAGTATTTTAATTTTCCCAAAACCCCAAAACATAAACATACTGATTTTGGTAATTTTACATAAGTATTTTTTTCCTGTGTATTTTTAGCGTCGCAAGCACGTGCTGTTGTTTTGTTTACATTTTGCACAGTAGTGCAAAAAAGTAGTAGTGTATTGATGAACTGCATGGAGTATACACAGAAAAAAAAACTCTTTTCAAATTGCATAAAATCATGGATATAATAATTATAATATCCCAATTATTGGCCAACTCGAAGCCAGCTAATTAATTCAGCCAATTACCAAGGCCAAAGAGAGTCCAAAATAGGGTCCCTTTAGGTTTTATGACGTCTGTCTGGCAATTCTGGACCAATTTAGACCTGTTTTTTAGGTGAAATTATTAAAACATAATTTCATTTACACGTATTTCTTTTTTAAAACTGATCTCGCGATTCATTTTTCTACTAATTTTTGTAAAGTGAAAAAACATATTCTACCATACCTTTTCTTAGGCAATTAAATTTTTGTTTAAAAAATCACAGCTATATTTAGAAAAAAATTGCCTCTTCTTCATTTTTCTTTATTGACTAAAATTTTTAACATAATTTTCCTTATAAATTGGAAATTTTTGTCAACAAATTTACTAAAAAAAATTTATATACTAATTAAAAAATATTTAAAATTAAAAAAATACCATAAAATTAAAAACAAATTTCTTATTAAAAACTTCATATTTTAAACTAGTATTTAAGATAGGATCTATAAGTTGCGTTTCAATGTTGACAAAGACGAACGAAAAACATATTTATTCTTAATTTGGCTTAAGTCTAGTATATGGACACAAGTCCGATTAAGTTCAAAATTTGGTATATATAAACATTGCTATCCTGAGTATTGGGGGAAAATTATAGTATAGGAGATATCGCCCCTTAAATTTGGAACCTATATATATAAATATCTCCAACATCTGCTGACGGATCTAGATATAATGACCCATATATTAACCCATTATGTGCTAAAAAAAAATCAAACTAACCCATTTTGGACCATGACTTTTTTTAATAAAATAATTTTATTTCCCAAAAATGCTTTTATAATGGTTAAATTTTTTTGCAGCAAACGAAAGAGGGGAAGTTATTAAGCTTAAAAAATAATAAAATAAAAAATTAAACAAATAAAAAGTGAACTGAAATTAAATTAAATGAGGGGTGGACGGACGCCTTTTCGATCCGCTCTATTTTCTGCACTTCGGCTTATATTATGTCTCAAACGCGAATTTACAAAAATATTTGGCAGAAAACTGGAAGTTAAATACTTTTAGGTCGAAATTCACTCTTTACGAGAGACTCCAAAGTATTTACACCTACGTTTTTTATTGTCGTTTATAGATAAAATTTAAAATTTGCAAACGTGTTCCAAACTTATATGTTTGTATGTACGCATTCACTGAAATTACTTGTTTTGTACAACTTCTTGAAAATACTTATTTTGTATGTGGTAATGAATATAGGCAATTTGACGTACATATGTAACTTTTTTTTTTTAGTGTGGCAACATTCAAAGCGGTACGGTATGGTACGGTGGCGACGCGACAGTCGGCCTAGTATAAACTAATTTTTTCTAAGTACTTTTGCTTTGAGTCCGTACCATTTTCATACACTAAGTTTCCATCCCTGATTAACATCGAAGAAAATTGCTTTGAATCCTCGTATGTGCGATTGTGGTCAGATAGGAAAAAATAAGTTAAATAAATTATTGGCTTTAAGTGCTGTTACCAACGCTCCCTTAGAATGTCTAGTAATTCAGAAGATGGTCGCAATAGAATTCCCCGCATTATGACATTTCGCCCCAGCTACGACGAATTCAAAGATTTCTCAAAATACATCAGTTACATAGAGTCTAGGGGAGCACATCTAGCTGGTTTGGCCAAAATAATTCCACCCCCTGAGTGGCAGCCTCGAAGGTCGGGCTACAACATAGATCAAATAAATATGACTATTCCGGCGCCTATATGCCAAGTGGTTTCGGGGTAAGACACCTAACGGTAGTAGAAATAGTCATTGTCAATTTTGTTAATTTTATATTTTTTGTGACTTGTCTTGGCCCCTGCGCCCGTAAAGAAAACAAGGCGAATATCAACAAATCAATGTGATGAAAAGGTCAATGACTTTGCGTCAGTTTAAAGAATTGGCCGAATCGGAACGTTATCAGACACCTAAACATTTCGACTACGACGATTTGGAGAGGAAATACTGGAAGAACGTAACATACATAGCCCCCCTGTATGCGGCCGATGTAAAGGGATCTCTCAGTGACAGCGATTTAGATGTATGGAATATTGACCGGCTAGATACCATACTTGACTATGTCAACAAGGACTATGGCATTGAAATAGACGGCGTCAATACGGCCTATTTGTACTTTGGCATGTGGAAGAGCTCTTTCGCATGGCATACAGAAGACATGGATTTATACTCCATTAACTATTTGCACTTTGGTGCGCCTAAAACATGGTATGCCATACCGCCTGCTTATGGGCGACGTTTAGAGAAACTAGCCAATCGTATATTCTATGAAAACTACCAAAACTGTAACGCTCATCTAAGGCACAAAATGACTTTGATTAGTCCTCACGTTTTACGACAGAATAAAATTCCTTACAATCGTATAACTCAGGAGGCGGGAGAGATTATGATTACATTTCCTTATGGCTATCATGCGGGATTTAATCATGGTTTCAATGGTGCCGAATCTACCAACTTTGCATCGAAACGTTGGATTGAGTACGGGAAGAGGGCGTCTATATGTCACTGCCGTAAAGATATGGTAAAAATTTCAATGGAAACATTCGTGAGACGTTTTCAGCCTGAGCGATATGAAAATTGGCTAAACGGTGTGGATTACGGATGTCATCCAGAGGAACCGGATAAAATTTGTGCAGCACCACCGCCAACTATCAATAAATATACGTATCCTAAAAGGTGAGAGATGGTTATAAAATGTTTAGATTAAATATCGTCAGCATAAATCAAAATTACGAAACATCAAAAAAAAAACCAAATGATTTTTTAATAGAAAATTAAGCAGTATTATTTTTTTAAAAAAAAAAATTTTAAAAGATTCTGAAAACGAAAGTTCTGGTTTTAAATCGTTTCGTTTTCAAAATCGATTTTCGCCACATACCTGTATGCAGGTTTCGTAATTTAAGGCGAAGATATTGGTTATCTTCTACTTTTTTTTTTTAAAGTTAATTATTTTATTTTCATATCATTTTATTTTTTCTTTTCTTTTTATTTTATTTGTTTTTTTTTTATTTTATTTGTTTTTTTTTTATTTTATTTATTTTATTCTTTTAATTTATTTTATTTTATTTACTTTATTTGTATGTATTTATTTTATATATTTTATTTGTTGCATTTATTGTATGTATTTAGTTTTAATTAATTTACTATTACTATAACTTTTTCTAATATATTCAAATATTTTTTTTTTACAGAAAAGCCTCTGAATGTTCTGACAACTCCTCACAACACTCTGGTCCTAACACAACAAAATCTTCATCAAATTCCTGCGAACAAAAACGTGGTTGTTCTTCCCTAGTCGTAAAAGATGAATCTATGTCTCAAAATATAGATCAACACAGTTCTTCACCAATGTTAAATGCCAGCATCACACCCACGCCGCTTCCAACCCAATTGACATTGAAAAAAGTGCCAACATTAAAATTGCATAAAATTGACGTGGATCAAGCAGCTACGGGAGTTGTACAAAAGCCATTCGATTTTAATGCCATTGCAGTGGTACGATTAAAACGTATTTGGAAGGAGCTGCCAAGCACAAATCCTGGTAAAAATCTTCTTACCAATGGTATTATTAAAAATACCAAACGTATGCGTTTTCAAACGAGAACCATTATTTTGGATGAAGAAGACTGAAAATAACTAATTTTTATGATTTTTAATTTATGTTTAGTTTATAATCTTAGTAGTATCTTTATATAAAGCCATTTTGCCATAAGTATTGCAACAATATACAATTGGATTAAATGGCCAGGGAGGAGACATTAAGTTTTACTAATTTTTTTACAAATTTTAAGTTGTTCTTTTATAAATGATCAAGTTCGTCACGGTTTATGATCCGAAGGTTATTTTTTAAGTTTGGCCTAAACACAGAAAGATCTCTTTCAAATCACAAGCTGAAAAAAATTAACTAAAAATAATACTTCTATACCATTTGCATAGAAGAGAATGTCAAATCAATGAAAATCCACCACTAATAAACTGCCTTCGAATTTAAAATGAATCGTCTGCCCGAGCTTTTGTATATGTATCTTAATTTTAATATTCTGCAGCATAATGTATGTATATATATGGTATACCCTTACGTCCTACTGTTTTTTTTGGCTTAACCAAAACGATCTCATAAGTTAAATAATCATCAGCATATTTGAAAATTTGTCTCAATATAAAAATTGTTTAATTTTATAAATAACTTCAATTTGTTAAAAATTTACTATGATGTTGCTATTTCAAAATTATTATTTTCTCTCTGTCCCTATATACGTCGATCTGTAATTGTGTTAAAAAAATAGAATTTCTTCATTTGTATATTTTGTATTTCATCCATCATATTCTTATATAAAAATATTTGTATATATTTGAATATACATTTATTGTTCTACATACATATACATATGTATATATTTGAAGAAGACTTATATTTTTAAATAAAGCTACTAAACAATATTTTATATATTAACCGTAATTTCAATGACGTGTAAATATTTTTTGAAGGTAGAAAACGAATCCACATACCACTATTTGTGAATCATTTAGTTGGTAGAAGAAATAAAAAGGTAAACCGAAACCACAGAAGAATCTCTAAGCAATTGAAAAAAGTACTTTTGGTACAAGATATCTATTTTTGGTACAATATAATTACTTTTAGTACTAAAAAAGTATATTTTAAAACATTAAATGTTTTTTGGATACATAGAGAAATGTTTTTTTTTTGTACAACAAATCTACTTTTGGTACAATAAATTTACTTTTTGGTAGAGTAAATGTACTTTTTGGTAGAACGAAAGTACTTTTTGGTATAATAAATATACAAGACAGCTACTTTTTGGTACAATTAATGTACTTTTTTGGAGAATAAATGTACATTTTGGTACAACGAAAGTACTATATATACTTTGTGGTACAAGATATGTTTTTTTGGTGCTATAAAAGTACTTTTTGGTACAACAAATGTACTTTTAGGTACAACAAAAGTACTTTGCGGATCAATAAAAGTACTTATTGGTACAACACAAGTACTTTTTGCTACAATAAAAGTACTTTCTGGTACATTGAAAGTACTTTGTGGCAATATTTTGCCTAAGTCTGAAAACGTTTTGCACTTTTACCATTAAAATATTAAATACTTACTTCTGGCTTTTAGTACAACTCCCTCCAAAAAAATTTAATTTCCTCTCCTCTCAGCTTGAAATTTAACTTTCTTCGTCGTCGCCCTTGATACAAAGCCTTCGCTGTCTTTAATTTGTAATTAATGCTTTATTGAATGCTTTCTTTTTAAATTACAGATTAAACATATGGTTGTTTTTTTTTGTTATGAGTTTTATTGTAGTTGTTTATTACTTGTATTACTTTTTATGCCTTGATTTATTTATATAACACACATGAGTTTAATTTCTGCTTCTTTTGATGGAGTTCTTTTTCGCATTTAACAAAATGTTAAAATTTTTCACTAAACAAAATTAAAAAAAAAAAAAACAAAAAGAGATGACATAAAAACACAACTTATAAAATAACAGATTTTTTTTCAACTTTTCATTATATAAGTATTTTATTAAATAATAAACTTAAACAATACAAAGGGGAAATAATAGAAGCCTACGCTTGTTACCATTTTAAAGCTAAGATCTAAAAGTTATTTTCAGATTTAAAGCGTTTATCTGCATGGTGGTATAAAAAATTTGTCAAGTGTTGAGGACGTCCTGCAATAGAGCATCTATGCCAAAAGTAAAACATAAGAACGAAAGGGATTTGGGTCAATCTCTCTTTTATGGGGTAAGTTTATGTTCTTAAACATTAAGTTTAAGTTGCAGACTCGTCTTAGGAGCCAATCTATATATGTATCAGGCTGTTGTTTCAACATGTTTCTTGGAAGAGTGTTTTTAAACAATATCTGCCTGCCTTCTTTTTATTTACTATATCTGCCTTCTTTATTTTAATGTTGCACGAAAACTTTGTTTCCTATATTCTGTTTTTTATAAAATTCGATTGTTTTTCTTTTCATTTTTATTTAGCATTTCTTTTGTTTTTCTAAATGGTTGCAGATTCTTTCTGTCTTGTTAATCTCTATTTTCTTCGAAATATAAAAAACGTCTTTGACTTGAATTGCAAATTACATTTGCAAGTATTGCCTTCCACCATTTGTACGTGGTTGCGCACGCCTTCTTCGGAGATCATTTCAGTTTTTATTTTTATGGTAAAATTTATGAATCTTGCTTGAAATAAACTATACTGTTAGAGAAAATCAGAATCTTGTATTATTTGTGTTTTGCAATTGGAAGTTTATAGGGAAATGTAAATTTCAATACTCTACAACTTGACCTGAAAATCTACAAAGTGCATGGAATCATCATTGTTTGTGATTTAAATCCAGAGATTTTCCCAACATCAGATCTGTTAAGAAGGCAACACATTGCAACCACTTTTAGTCTTAAACGCTCTAGCAGTCAAACTGTTCAAAATTTATTTCAATATGTTCTGGGGATTTTTTCTTTTTTACAAATTAAAATTAAAAGAAAATCAATAAAAACATTTTTATTTTTCGTTAATTTCCATTTATGTTACTAATAAGTGGATGATGAGCAAGAAAATAGTACAAACATTGCGTTATGAAAATAATATAGAGTCACTAAAAGAAATTATACGGAATCAAACAAAGAGATACCGAAATAAGTGCTGTTGTAATGAATGATAATATGATGATAGGGGTTTGATGCTGACGATAAGATAATCGTAATTATTATTATGATAAGGAGCAGCAGGATCAGAAGGCTCTGTTGAGAACTTTTGAGTAGTACTCCAGCTTTCTTCGCATGCTATCACACACATACAAACACGCGCGCACACACTCACACAAACAATGGACAAACATACATAAAGGTAACGCTGCCACGCTGCCATAATTTACGCCAAATAGCTATAGGTATCCTTTTGTCCCTCCATTCGTTCCAGATATTCTTTCTCTATTAAGATGTCAATGCATTTCTTGATAACCGGCACCTTGGGCTTAAAACGTGACGACAATTGATTGAGTACCTCCGAGATAAGTTGTGTGTGATTGAGCTTCCTGCGCATTTTCATAATGCGCACAATGGCAGCTTGTATCAGGAGTTTGCGGTCTTCCTCGATGTGTTTATGTACGGCCTCTTGTTCGACCTTAAGTTCAGTCTTCAAAGGTTGATTGATGTTGATGCGTAATTTCTTATTCTTATAATCCGCATACAATTCCATAACAGAATTAGGCGTCAGAGAATTTTCGTCATCGGGGCAAGTGAGAAGCTTAGCCTTTAGCAATATTTGCAATACCTATAATATAAAATGGAAAAGTTATTAGTAAAAAAAACAAAAGTATATTTGAGGTACAATAAACGTACTTTTTGGTGCAATGAAAGTACATTTTAATACAAAAAAAGTATTGTTTTGGTAAAACCATAATTGCGTATTGGTGCAAAAAAAGTACTTTTTGGTACAATAAGAGTACTTTTTGAGTACAATAAAAGTAATTGATGGTACATTAAAGAACTTGTTGGTACAAAAAAGTACTTGTTAGTACAATAAAAATAATTCTATGGTACAATCAATGTACTTTTTGGGTACAACAAATTTACGTTTCGGTAATTAAAGAACTTGTTAGCATCAAAAACTGTTTTTTGGGTGCAATAAGAGTAATTTTTGGTACAGTACTTTTACTTTTTAATACAATAAAGTACTTTTTGGTACAATACAGTAAATGTACTTTTTGATACAGTAAATGTTATTTTTAATATAATAAAATTACTTTTTGGTACAATAACAGTGCTTCTTGTTGCAATAAAAGTACTTTTTGGTACAATAAAATAACTTTTTGGTAAACAAAAGTACTTGTTAGTACAATAAAAGTACTTTTTGTTACAATAAAAGTACTTGTTGGTGCAATAAAAGTTTGTCAGTCTTAAAAGAAGTTCAAAAGTTTAAATCTGATTACTATACGAAACAAACTTCCACTTCTTACGTTTCACTGATTTCACATTCGAAACCAATATTGTTTCAAAAAAAAAACCAAAACAATAGTATAGATCTATTTATATCATCGTCATTATTCACTCACCTGTATTAAATTCTCTTGTTGTATCTGTGTATTCTCCAGCAATTGTTTTATGGTATAACGTGTCTGATCATTGAATTGCAACAGAACAGCCATTTGGAACGTACTGGCTTGCAGTGTATATTTGTTGCGGAAACAATTTGTCACCAATTCACCCTTACACATGTGATACAGCCAATTTAATTTACGGCCCGAATGTCGTGCAGCATAGAATGTATTAAAATGTTGCACCGCCTTCTCCAACTCCGTGGGTAAGGAAAAACTACTGCTCTGATTGAAGGGCCACGAACCTGAGGATAAGACTTCAATGCTGAAATCAATTTCCATCGGTATGTTTTCCGTTTGCAAATATTGTCTGAAATTGTTATTTAGATCCTTGGAAAGACCAATGTCCTGGAACATACGTTGCAATTTAATGGTGTATTCGTAACCACAGGTTTGTTTCAATTTTGAGATCATAACAGCCTCGGCATCATCTGAGGCCGATGTATGATTAACCAAACGCTTTGCCAACATTTTCGAATAGAATTTCTGGAAAACATCCTTGTCCTCGATGTATTTGAAAACGACCATAACTTGGTTAAGATTATCTTCAAGTTCTTTCTCTTCGGGATTCTTTGATGACTTCTTTAGCAATAAGTCACAGTATTTGGCAAGGAGTTCAGGGGATTTACTGGCACTGCTGGCCTGTGTCACCACATTTGAATTGATGAATTTTCCACAAGCCTTATCTAATGCGGCCACAAAACCATTGTCATTATTAAAGGAGGTCAAAACGAGAGCATTGTACTTCTTATGAACCTCCAGTATGGTTTGCACATAAATCTTGGGATCGTTGGCGGCTTCTGTGTTGCCGCATTTCTCAATAGCTTGTAATCCATGTTGCAATATGTGATCTTCCAAAATTGTCTTCAGTTCGTTAAGATTTTTGGGAGCACGTGCTACCAAAGTGTACATACGTTTCAGGTCGGCATTTTTGTCGGCATTTAAAAGATTTTGGAATTCTGAACGGAATATGTCTAAATGTTTTTCAATCAGAACCTGAAAAAGAAAAGATAGTTTAGACGTTAATTTCAGTGTAAAATCTGATTAAAAATTGAGAAAATATAAATAAAGATATAGAAAATGTATGAGAGTTGTATTTGTAGGAAAAAGATTAATACATAAAAAAGACCTAATGAGACCCAGCTGCCCTACTTACTTTAACAAATCTCTTTATTTATTATTTAGTGTGTCAAATGATACATCAAATTGGCTAAACGATAAGAAAAGTGTTTCATTGTTGATATTAATGGTCAATTCAGTATCACGCACTCTCTTCTCTCTTTATATAAGTTAACAGAAATATGGAGAAGCGATTACATCATGTAGCTATAAACGCATTCCTTACGATAAAAGAACATACTGTTTAATAACGGCTCTTAATAGTTAGTTCATATTAAATATCCCAATTGATTTTCTTAGTTGATGAACAAAACCTCTTAACATTCACCGAATAAAAAAATTAACACAATCTGTAGAAGTCTTCGTCATTTCTGATAAACTACGTTACTAAGTCGTACTCACCACTTCGCAGGTTTCCACCAATTTTTCCAATGTGCTCACATGCAAATACGATGTTAATACTGAATCGGCTTGGTTAACACGCTTACGCTCCTCATCCAAACGTTTCTCCACATGTTTCATGTACTCCGAAACTGTGCTGCTACTGAGGAATGCCTCCGATTCATGTTTATAAAATGCCGCTGTCTCAGCTAAAAATTTCTTCTCGAAATTATCGCGATATACAGATAACTTTTGTTTTTTCGTATCCTTATTATCCATATCCTCTTCCTCGTCAAAGCCCAACTCCACGTAGCAGTTAATAACATCGCGTACCAACGAACGTTTAATATCTTTGCCACGACGTTCTTCGTCAATAGATTTCAATACGGCATTGGTTACGGGTTCATTGAGAACCTTGAACAGTTGTTCCTTCCAGGTGACCAAAGCCAGACGATAGATTTCATAGATACCCTTAAGGCCCTCTTCATATTCCCTCTTGACCCAATGCCTATTCAAATAGGAACAAATGCCGTTCAAGACGGTGCTGGAGAATTGATATAGAACCCATTGTTTGGTGTAGTGATCCAAAAGGACCTCTTCACCTTTAATGGCTATAAAGTTATTCAGTAAATCAGCCAAGTAATCCTTCAGGAAATCCTTTAGTCTCTCATACAGCTTCTTGCCAACCAACTGAGCACCGCCAATCTTATTGGAACGTGTGGTGGTGTTCTGCACTGTATTAACACTGGTACAATAGTTATAGACATATGTGTACAATTGCATATAACGTTCTTTTGTTAGCGATTGTTCTTGCTGGAACACCTGATTGATGCCCTGTTCCAAATCAGTCCATATTTCATCCAAATTTGTATGTTTCTGCGCAGAAGTTCCGTGGGAACTTTGACGTTGCATCTTACGTAAAGAATTGCTTGAAGCCGTCTTAATTGTTTGATTGAATTGTTGCGGCTGTGATGATGATTGAAAAAACTGGGGAAAATGTGATGATGATGATGATGTTGTAGGAGGAGTTGTCACTTCCTCCTCTACTCGTTTATATGATGGCGGCGGTGGCAATGGTGATTGGGGTTGCGATTTTCTCTTCAATGCTCTGACGGTCCTTATCTTTATAGCGTCTTATACTATCGTGCGACAAAAAAATTGAAGCTGTTTTTTCTTGATGTTGGAACAAAATTAAATGGAGGAAAAAGTCTGTAAATAGAGAAATGGGAAAAATTATTGGAGTTCTTCAATAAGTAATATATCATATAGCTCTGAGATACCAATCGAAAACGGGGAGGGCATGCATAAATGTAATTAGTATTTTTGTATTAGCAAATTCTTCTGCCTGTAAGAGAGCTCAAACCGTAAGTGAATTTCATGTTATAATACAATTAAGACTACCAAAATACTTCTTCCCTAGAAATTGTGTTTTTCTTTTTTAAGGAGCTTGGCAGAGGCGGAACAAGTGCCTAAAATACACTGCAGCTGTGATCCAATCGGAATGTTTGGTGCAATTCTGATCCTCACTTAAAACTTTCGCTCCTATTCCGATGTCATCAATATATAGATAAACCCCTGAACGGTAAGGAATCTTTCAATGTATCTCTATATTGAATTGCTATATCTTAGCAACCCATCGTCGGTACAATATAATCTGTTCCGCAGTGCAGTCCTCCTTTTCATCCATGTCTGGTGCATGGTGCCGCAGACTCTCTAGGTTTAATATCATAGCCAATACAGCTGGTGGTGTGCGTTGGACCTACAGTATTTTTGATTCGCATTTGGAAAAAAGTTACCGTTCTTTGATCCTAAGGGCCCACGTATAACATAGCCTTTGCAATCGTTTCTGATTATATTTGCTGGAGGTAGAATCGCGAATAACATAACTGATTAAGCTAGACAGTAAAGATGTTCTACGTAGCACAATTTACAAACTACTCAAAACTTGACTTTTGGGATCTCTATGTCCGCGTCGCTATGTCCAACGTTCAATAATTTAACACATGACTTCATATTTGGAAGGATATAAGGAGGTGACGTCGCTATGAATATAACTGACTAATCAAGACAGTAGACATGTTTCATAGCACAATTATCATACTACACAAGTATTATACCTACAAAGAGAATTCTAAAATCAAAGCGATAACGTACATGTATGTATGAATGTTTTTGAAGTACATATGTACTTTTAAACCCGAACAAGAGATCTATAATAACAATTAACCATGAAGTAAAGCAAATAAACTTCAAAAACGAAAACGGAAAAAGTGAAGGTTATTATCTCTTGATTTTTTTTCGAGTGTACCAGCTGCCATACAATTACACCACTACCAGCAATGACGACGACGAAAGCCACAGTAATAACGAGAGCTAACAACGATGACAAAGAAACAGACCCTGATAGTCAAAAAAAAAAGAAAAAAAAAAAATACATTGATCTTTAAATAAAACTCCATCTTTTTGACAAAAAGAAAATTTCATATATATATACGTATATCACTACCACAACTACTTTTTACCAAAGGGATACATATTACAGTTATATGGGCACAATGCAAAAACAACATATCACCAAACATATGCACATCGATCGCAAACAGAAAAAAAGAACAG
Source organism: Muscina levida (assembly GCA_964034835.1). NCBI lineage: Eukaryota > Metazoa > Arthropoda > Insecta > Diptera > Muscidae > Muscina > Muscina levida. The sequence continues at coordinate 23,403,462 of OZ035884.1, read as the reverse complement.
TGAAAAAACTTTACTAACAATTTTAACTAGATGTTTCATTAATTTGCACAACAAAAATTGAGAAAGTTTGTGTTGCCACTATCTTCTCAGCTAACTCACAGTACTATATGAATTTAAGTTGTTTTTTTTTCGTTCAAGAGATGAAACAGGAAGTTAAAAAATCATGTCAAATTTACATACTCACGCACACACACACACGATACCACAATTTTTTCGCAATGGAATGAAAAAAATATATCTAATTAATTCACTACCAAAATTTTGCGTTCGACAAACTTTAGCTCAATTAACAATTGACTTGGTCGTCTTTTGTTGTATATAGATTTTATGCTTTGTTTTGATTTCCTTTTCAATTTTATGATGTTTTTCCAAACAATTGTGTCTAGCAGCAAATAATACCCTAACAAATTTATGTTTGTGTTGTTTTTGTATTCGTACTGACATTTCTGTTTAACCTTGTTTCACATATATAATTAGCTCTTTCTTACTAATGGCATTTTGGGAGCAACCACTTAAAGCAGTTGCTCTCTTTTTCGCTTGCAGGCTTGAGTTGTCTTTAATTTCTCAACATTTTTTTCGTTTCACCTTTTGGTTTTTTTATGTTAACTTTTGCACAATCATCAATTTATTTAGGCAATTGCACAAGCCCTTACCAGCATAATTTCACTTATTTTAACTAGTTTGTTAGTTTTCTATTTGTTGTATGCATTGTTTTTCCATCAAGTTTCCCACTGGAAATTGTCTTTGTTCTATGGGGAAAAATTGACAATTTTATGTTTGACATAACCACAAAGTTTTTTCTCTTTACTACACTAATCAATTTGAGTTCGTTTTATTATTATTACCTTTATCTTGTTCGTTTTATTAATTGAAACATAAAACTAAAAATTGCGTTATTTAATGTTTCTCAATCTCGTTTGATTATTTTGTTTTTTTTGAGTTGCTTATAAGTTTTCCCCAATGAATTTTCACGTAGTATACTTCTATTGCTATTACCAGCATTTGCTTGGACTGTCATATGAGGACACACACACAACTGTGCTGAGAGGGGCTCACATAGGGTTGCATTGCTGATGTAGTAATTAAATGAAGAGTAGTATGTAAGGGAAGAGTTGTAGGTTCGCGTGGAAGTGTACACCAAATTTCTAGGAGATTTATCTATTGGAAATGATGCTGTATGGGGAAAATAGTTAATTCGAAGGAAATCTGGTGCATTTATAAAAATAACCCGCATGCGATATTTTGACATATGGGGATGGCATTGCTCAGGAAGTAATTAAATTAATAGTAGTATTGATCGGGAATGTTGTAGGGTCGCGTGTAAACTCACCCAAAATGTCCGAGAGATTTATATATGGAGAAAAATACTTTTTGATACAGTAAAAGTACTTTTTGATACCATAACTAATATTTGGAACCATAAAATTTACATTTAGGTGCAATAACAAAACATTTTAGTGCAATTAAAGTACTTTTTGTACGACAAGGTATTTTAGTACAGCAAGTTTTATTTTTCGGTACATTACATTTAAACATTAGGTAAAATAAAATAACTTTGTGTAACCTCAAAAGTACATAGTACTTTTTGTTACAATAAATTTGTACAGTAAAAGCAATTTTTGGTACACTAATGTACTTTTTGAAAAAAAATACTTTTTGGTACAATAAATTGTACCTTTTGGTAACAAAAGTACTTTTTGCTGCAATAACTTGTACATTTTGGTACGATAAAAGTACTCGTTGGTACAATAAATTGTACTTTTTGATACGATAATTAGTAATTTTTGGTAAAATAAAAGTACTTTTTGATACAATAAGACTATTTTGTGGTACATCAAAAGTACTTTTTGGTGGTACAATAGAAATACTTTGCGAAGCAACTTAGATACTTTTTGGTACAGCACAAGTACTTTGTGGAACATAAAAAGCACTCTTTGGTACAACAAAAGCGTTTTTTGTTACAAAAAAAGTGTTTCACAGTAATAATGTACTTATTGGTACTATAAAATTACCTTTGATACAATCAATGTACTGATCATTCAAGTACATTTTGGGGGTCTATGAAATAACTCCCACGAAATAAGTCCCACTTTTAAAAACGAAATAAACCCCACCAAAAATTGCTTAAAAAAATGAAACAACTCCCACGAAATAAGTCCCACTTTTGAAAACGAAATAAGTCCCACCAAAATGAAATGATTTAAAAATTTACTTGAAATGAAATAACTCCCACTCAAAATGAAATAACTCCCCCTTGAATAATATATTTCTAAAATGAATTAAGTCCCACTTTCATAAACGAAATAAGTCCCACTTTTTCACTGTTTAATGCGATTTCAAATAAGAAGTATTTGACTCTTCAAAAAAAAAACACATCGAATAATATGAATAATCAAAGCAGAGGAATAATAAAGAAAAATCGTATGCAAGCTCGCAGAGGGCTTCTTAATGGAATGGATATTACGAATTTTGATAGAGTTCCAGAATTTATTATTAATTCTTTTTTCGGTCAAGGAACGTATAGAGAACGCCTACTAGTAACAACGTTTGGATTCGTAAATGGATTAAGTACAGATCAATTGTTCTTATTATTAAGATGGAAAGCGTTTCGGAAGGACCATCAGATTAAAATTATCGACCTTTATAAATAACTTGAAGATCCAGTGCATGGTAGACGGTATTATAGTTTTAACGTGACATTGGGATTAGTTGTATTTTGTAATGGTGATATTAGAAAACATGGAACACGAATTCCAATTTCCTACTAAAAATATAATAAAACACATACATACGTAATTACGTCAACAATTTTTTTTAATATTGTTTTTCCAGTAGTTAAGTTCGGTACCTATTTGTACACATTTCTTTAAAGTTTTTTTATTATAGTAAGTATAAAGTAATTAATAAACAAAAAAGGAGAGCCATGAGAGATAAGGACAAAAAATTATGGTTGTCCCTTTTACGAAATGTCCAATATATAACTTTTTGCATAAGAAAAAAATGAGAAATAAAGCCATAATGGCCTTATATTTCATGGCTCTATCGCACCCCTCTATAAAAAAATCATTTATTTATCAGATAAATATTTAAAGGGTTTCATGAACTTCTGCACGACAGAATGGACATACTAGTTTACTGGTTTGATCAATTTTGTGAGCTTGCATTGTAAGACAGCATTCTCTGCAAATTTTCAAGTGCTTACAAGGAAAAAATAAGATATTTGGCTGCTTTATGAAACAAACCACACACATATTATTATTAATTGTATCCTGGTTGGTTTCAATATGGTTTAACGACTCGTCTTCAATGTTCTCTTCCAAATATGATAATTCTTCAAAAAGACCTTCATCAGGCTCCATTTGTACAATTAAATTATTTTTTGATAACACCAGTTGGTCAAGAAATTTAGAAGGAGTTATAGTACCTTGTAAGAGATCATTCTTGAATTTCGAAATCATATCTGCTTTCAAAACACAGGACTTTTTAATACGCTTTTTTCCCACACTACCATTGCAGTGTTGGGCGTTATTCAATAAATTTTTATTCAAATAACAAATGAATTTTCAATCGTTATTTGTTATTTGGAATATATTGATTTCAAATTTCAACTGTTATCTTTTTATTTGAGCCACAAATAATTATTCGACATTTGTTAGTTGTTATTTGTCATACAAATAGAATTCAAATAAAATATTTTTTGATGTGAAAGGAAAAAAAAATATTTCAACAAGTGAGTCAGAGAAAAAAAAAAAATTTCTCGTACATACGTACGTACGTACATTATTTGAAATATTATTTGAAATTTCCAAATAACAAATAAAAAGATGACAAATAAATTGAAGTTATTTATTTTCCCAAATAAACAAATAAAAATTTGTAGTTGTTATTCCAAATTAAAACTAAATCAAATTTATTTGTATCTTTTTATTTGTTATTTGGAATAAATTTTGCCCAACACTGTACCATTGGTATTCATCAATAGTTCAAATTGTCTTACTTTTTCAAATTCTTGCATCTGTAAAAATGCTACAAATTTGAAAAAAGTACCCTGTTTTGGAATTCTTTTTCCTATGACGCTATTGTAGGCTTCTATTGCAGACGTAGTGCGGATTTCAGAATCGAAATAATCTGTAATAATGAAATCATAACACCTTTCTGTAAATATTATGTAAAAGGGAATATTGTCCCACTTAAAACGAGATAAATCCCACCAAAATATAAATTTAGGGGTATGAAATAACTCCCACTTTACAAAACGAATTTATTCCCACTCAAAACGAAATAAGCCCCACTTAAAATAAAAACGCGTAACGAAATAAGTCCCACCAATTGACGAAATAAGTCCTACTTTTAAAAACGAAATAACTCCCACTTTCAAAAAAGCAATTTTTGGTGGGACTTATTTCATTTTTAAAAGTGGGACTTATTTCGTGGGAGTTATTTCATAGACCCCATTTTGGTACATTAAACGTACGTTTTGGCACAATTAAGATAGTCTTTAGTACAATAAATTGTTTTTGGTACAATAAAAGTACTTTTTGGTATATTAAGTTTAACTTTTTGGTACAGTAAAAGTACTTTTTGGTGCAATACATTGTATAATTTGGTAAGATAAAAGTACTTTTTATTACAGTAAATTTTATTTTTTGATTATCATAAATTAATTGTAGTTTTTGGTACAATAAAAATATAAGATGGTGCATAAAAAGTACTTTTTGGTACAACGAAAATACTTTGCGGTACTAATAAAATTACTAAATGGTACAATAAAAGTACCTTGCGGTACAATAACAGATCTTTTGGATACAACAAATTGTACCATGCGGTACAATAAGTTTTTTTTGGTACAAAAAAATTTACTTCTTAGTATAATAAAAGTACTATTAAGTGCTACAAATTTTTGTTTTTGGTATAGTAAGCTGTACAGTTTGGTACTATAAATTGTGCTTTATAGTACAGTAAATTTTACTTTTAGGTGAAAAAAATGTACTGCACGTTGAATTCTACAATCTCATCTTGATTACTTTGAGTTATTTTCTGTCCCATATGATTCCCTGCGCCGTAGAACTTATTTTCTCCAAGTGTAAAATGGTAAAACTTTAGAATACTCATTCACCAACTCTGTTTTAAAAATGGCGTTAAAAAAATAGGCACATTTCCTGTTGCATCGGTTCTTCGAGTTTTATTGAAGCTGATCAAATTAGTTTCGCGCGTTTTTTTAATGAAATCGGTCGAATATCGGGGTCGTGATAATCACAGTTCAACGGTTAAATATATGTATAGTATGAATATAAGTTTGAGTTTAGAAAAATTCGATTAAACAGAGTGCGCGACGCGAGTGTATTGTGTGAATTGTGAAAAACATAGTTTGCATCGAATGTGAATAATTAAGGTTAGTGCTAAAAGATTTTTTTATGTAATTTATTGATCTGGGAGATAATCTCCGTATATCTGGTAATACCGACGCATTTATAGGGTTTTGAGCAATTTTCATAATGTTGGACACAATTATATACCACACATTCTACTGTGTGAGTCCTTGGTGTATCTTACTTGTGTTTGAACTCAAATAAATAACTTCCACGTATCAATTCCGGTTTCCATACCTTTGCCTATGTCCAGCAGTGTTTGTACCGACTTCTTTTAGTTGAAGGTGGCCGTTATGGGATTGGTAAAAGTGTACACCAAACACTCTGTTGTGCAAGTTCAATTGCCTTGTAGTCCAATTAGAATTCATTAATTGGACTACAAGGCAGGACAAACCGTTTTTATTATTTGGTCAGTTTCCCTATATTTCATATACATACGTACATTAGCCGCATGTAGAAAAATCTAAAAGAAAGTTATATTGGCTGCAACATTCTCTAAGACGGCTCTTTGCTTCAACTTGAAGCCGTAGATATCAATATATGTAATAATATTCTGTAAGAAATTTCTTTCCACGACACTCGATATTTATACACTCTTTTGTTCATTTAATTTTATTAGTATCACAAACATTTATTAAGTTATTTATTTATAACGAGTGAAAATAACTTTGTATTAATTTCAATACATTTCATAAACTTAAATTTAACAAATGTATAAACTTAAACAATCTGTGTTTAACGAAAAAAAAAAATATAAAAATAAATAGAAAAGGGAAATTTTACAAAAAATTCAATTTCACATTTTGGTATTTACGCATATAGCTGCCTTTGCTTCTACGTTATTTAGCTTTCTTTTTGGTACGGGCAAGAGAGCACTAGTAAATATTACGAAAGGATAATAAGAAGGAAACTTACTTTGTTAAAAAAAATACATAATAGAATGATCGATCGATCGTAGCATCATCTGCCACAATTCTAAATAATACTTAATACTAATAGAGATGAGTTAGATAAGAAACAAATATTAATTAGCGGCTCATAATATTCGTATATTTTGGCGTTGAACGTCGAAAAGCGTTTGATCTTCATCATCACTGGGACCATCATCGATGGCAATAGGCAGCGGTGTTAGTTCTTGGGTAGAACGATCACCCTGGACACCGTATTTTCTTTCGGCACGAGACAAACGAAGTCTGAAAGATATAACAAACATAATTTTTAAAAAAAATATAAAAATAAAACTGGATATTTGCAAATTGAATCACACGTTTGTTGTCTTATTTACCTGTAAACTTTGAAGACAATAAAGGCAATTGCGCTCAAGCTCAAGGCCACAAAAAAATAGAAGCCAGTTTTTAAAGAGTCTGAGATCTCCTCATTGCTATTTAGTATAGATTCTCCTTGATGATACATAAACGATGATGAAGCTGAGGATGATGTAGCAGCCGAGGAAGAGCTTTGCGTTATCGTTGAGTTTTTGTTGTCGGTGGTTGATGTTTGTGAGTTTTGGTGGTTGCCAGTCTTGTCAGTTTCCTTTGAGGGCAGGGGTGGTGCTGCCGCCGCTGCCTTTTGTTCGTTGTGTTGTTTTTCATTGGGTAAAATTCCTGCCGGCGGAACTTTCACCTCGTTCGTGATACCATCTTTCTCCTTTGCTGGATTATTAATGTTTGCTGGTATTACATCAACCGGTGGAGGCGGTGTCTCTTTTAGGGCCTTCTTTACCGAAGATACCTTTGTTGCTTCTCCGGGGACTTTGTGGTTATCTCCTCCTTCACCAATTGTTAGGGTATGCACTTTTCCAATTAGCATGAAATTCATCACCAGAATTACAACGCACACAAATTGTGTTTGGTGCTTTTGTTCCAATAACAACCGCATTTTTGCAGATTTGGATATATCGTCGCGAGTTGCCGATTAATAACTAACATTTAATTTTTCTCCTTTGATAATTTGGCTGAATGCGTTTCGATTTGTATTTATTTAGGTGTATGAAACATCATTTCCTTAATTTTTCGCAATAAAATCCATTAATGATGACGTTTGTTTTGTTTTTGATTCTATCCCCTTTCTTTTCATTAATGTGTGAGAGAGCACTAAGCCGTAGTCAAATGAGTAACGGCGTCAATTGAAATTTGTACATACGGCAATGGCTGACTAAGCGGTAAAATAATAAAAGAAATTGAAAACGGGATGGAGGTGAGGGAAGAGTAGAAAAATAAACATTATAGAGGATAAAAAATCATTATCTGAAAAAGAAAAAATAAATTATTTTGGTAAACGTGAGCGAATTTGTTTCGAATTTTGTGTGCGCATTTTGTTTATTTATCGCTGTAACAGGGTGACTCAACTTAAATTGTTTGTTATAATGTATAGGCTGCACATTAAAGCTAATAATTAAACAAGTGAAAATAACGTTATAAAATATGAGTAACTCAAATCTTAAAAAAAAAACAAAACAATATGGTTTTGAATCAGCTAATTAAACATGTACATAACTGATTTAATAGGGGAATGAGAATTTTTTTTATTGAGTTTTAGAATCGTTATTCACATCGAAAATTACAGGGACAGAGGTGAAGATGGAAAGTTCAACCAAAAGAAGAAAAACAAAAGGTTTTGGAACAGGGATCCCTACCTGTAAGGAAAAAGATGAAAATCTAGTCTCGGACACGCAAAGTGTGTTGCAAATATGAAGGAAACGCTATCGTAATCTGCTTATTCCCGAATGGAGTATAGAAATTATTAAATGCTATGACAGAGTTTTTTTTATCCTCGCGAAGCTTATACGACTTTGCGGGAGGACACTGTGAATCGGAGGCAAAAATTTGATAGAACTATATTCTACAAAGCGAGGCTTTATACAAGATAATGGACTACCCTACCTCTTTAAGGGTCTCATAATGGCTTCA